>CM076303.2:69787534-69840034 GCA_038363175.2 Artibeus lituratus | reverse complement strand
CCACCACAAGAGTGGGAGAGCGGAGTGGATGAAGAAGGCTGGTGGAGGAGGCGACACTTCCCAGGGGAGCCCAGAGGAGGGGCGCGCGAACCTACCTGCAGGCCGGATTCCCATGTGTTGCTGACCATCCAACACAAAGCTCCCCATGGGCTGACCTTCTGGACTATACGCTGCTCCTTGGCTCACTGAAGGATCAAGAAGAAAACCTGATTGTAGTCATTCGAGGACACAGAGGAGAAAGAAGAAAAGATATACCAAACAATCAGCAATTGTTCCCTCTGCAGCAGTGAAACGTTACAGCAACAATGTGGTTGGCGCTTTAAAAAAGGGGGTGTGGTCTACACGTGCATTTCTGGGATAGAGCTTGGGTGAGTGACTAGCTCTAATAAACGTTCTGGAGGAAAGACTTCACCAGCCAGGTTAACAGGTGGGTCCTCCGCTTTATGCATCTCTCCCTTAGGGGGGGTCATAGGATAGGGAAGTTTGGGGTCTCCAATATGTTAAGTATCTCAAGGTGCTATTTAGTTAAGATTTTGTGATCCTGCCATCTCTTGGTGGCTAACAAAAGTTTTTCACGTCACCCACAAACATCTGAAATTTGAGCGCAGTTTTACAAGGTTGAACAGACCGAATTGAACATTTGTCTTTTTACCGGTACCAAAGAAAGTGTAAACATGGTAAATATAATATTTCAATTGTTTTATATTATTCTCCAACAGCTCCCCTGGTCTCCATCGGTGGAAGGATATAGTTCAGTGTTATTGGGGAGAAGGTGCCAAAGGAAATGGATTTTCTTAAATTGTTTAAACTGAAGCCACAGTTTCAAGCTCCATCCAGTTTGACACCCTTGTTAGTGACAACAGTCATTGTCGTATGGAAAATAGTTTTTTTCTACAGACCTTCTACCGGGACACCACAACTCAATAAACTATTTTAAAGGATTAAGAGCTCACAGGCATGGCTCTCAGAGCACCTTATAATGACTGCCCCAGAGAATCTGAGCGATCCTGTGAGAAACACTCACAAGTATCTTAGTGGGATGGATGTGAAGCATTTTAAACAAAGGTAATAATCTTTTAATAAAAAAATAATGCTGGCAATGGAGCACTTTCGGCTTTGATAGAATATCTTGAATAGTCAAAGCAAATGAATAGATACAATGCGTGTACCGGGGGATGCTCCAGGAGTGAAAGCGACATGTTCACCAAGGAATTGTGGGTAACAAGAAAATGAGAGTGGGCTAATGATTGGGTGCAGACAAGCAATGAGTCATTCCAGAGCTCACAGTCAAACAAACTGCTTGTGGCATTAATGCTTATGCCCAATTACCAATTCAGAAAGAAAATAGAAAAGCAGTTTCAGTAGAGTCAGGGTGGGAAATCTCCAATTAGCACCAATTAGCGAAGTTGCTTCCTAGAATGGAATTCTGGGGACATTGAAAAAAAAATCTCCCAGAATTCCTGAGGGAAGCATTTATTGCCAGGTGATGAAACTCCTGGAGTATAACATGATGAGGGTTTGTGCCTGTGGGATGTGAATACGGATACTAGCTGGAACTTGCCTGCTCGATTTGACTGGTCAATCATTGGCTGTACTATTCTTCTTCTGGCATTAATAAACCTGAAATGAAGCAGAGAAGTCCAGTCATCAAATGCAATGCCTGTGTTTTGTGAACACCTTGGCGCGAACGCTGCAGAGAATACAATACAGCCGGACACCTACTGAAAATTATCTCTTTAATTTAAAGGCAATTTTCTCTTTCACTGTTCAAAAACAGTTGACTGGATTCACTCTTCCATCATCTCGTAACCAACGCAAGGCTGACTTGCTCAAAAGGCCCAGGGAGGGGAAAAAAGATTTCCCTGAGAAAGCTTCTATTAACTAGCAGCGGGGCTTCTGCTTCTTGAACAAGTCAGAATCTGGTTAAAGTTCTCGGGCTGGGAGATTTTTTCCCCTTTCCCTAAACTCCCCATCAGAGGGAGACCCAGCTTCCCCCTTGCAGCTGGTCATAAATGGAGACCAGGCTCTGGAACTCTGCTTTCACAAGGTATTGTTAGGTCAGCAAAGCCATCAATTAGGCTGTCTGAAGTTTTATCACCAACACAGCAGTAATAAGTGCTGGCCAGAAAGACTTCTGCTCTTCGGCAACTCCTGCAGTTTAAGCCTGTAAAGTTAGGGGTCATTCAGAGGTCAGTGCCAGCTGGGGGCGGCCTTTCCAGCCTAAGCTGGGACACCCAGGGCAGGGATAAGGTAACTGCCAACCATAAACCCAGCCACCTTTCAACCCACTAGAAAGACAGAGCCTCAGGTACACATGGTTGATATTAGAGCCCAAGAAACGTTTTCAAATCAGGTGGTGGTGGCTGAATCACAGGAATGTGGAGAAACAGTTATTTCGTCTGGAAGCCTGGATCTAATTTTGTTGGAAATCCAAAAATAAGTGCCTACTTCATGTTACTTTAATGTTTAATAATGCCCATCAAATATTCATGTACAAACAGAGTAAGATGATAAGAAATCTCCTTTATTTCTCTAAATTTAATAAAAACAAAACAATTTTCCACCATTTGTGAGTTACCCTTGTCCCTGTGTATTTAATGACATGCACTCCCCCCACATCTGAGCTGATGATGCGCAGGACTCATCGGCTGTGCATGTGGTGGGGGGCGGGGGGGCTGCCAGAAGGGGGGGTGCCTAGCATATAGCTGGCTGTCCCTTAAAATATATACCCATTTATAACATTTCCCAATATTTCCAGTGTCAAATCTTAAGTGCGCCGGGACTTAATGATTAATGAGTCCGCATGGGGCCACAGGCAGGAACTGAAAACTGGTTCTTTGAAATTAGCTGAAAAAAATTCTAGTGTGTGTTGGCAGCTTCGCCTTCCTCACGGAGATGAAGCCCCCGGTCGAAGCCCCTTCCCAAGGACAGCAGGCCACACGGGCTCAGGCCTCCTGTGAGCACTGCAGTGGGAATACAATTAGGCTGGGGAATAATAGCTGCAGGGAAACCAAAGGAGTCTTTTGCATATGGTGTTTGGTTGCAAAACAATGAACTTCTTTATTACTTAAGAAAGTATATAGCTCAGTTGTCAAAAATGTTCCACCCCCGCAGGTTTGGGGAAGAAAGTGACAGGCTAGGCGAGGTGAAAACAAAAGGGAAGTCGTGACTGCATATTTATTCCCACCTGGCACCAGAAGTGTTGCTCAGATAGATCCCCAGAGCCTTCCAGAACTCTTCCTCAAACCAGAAAAGGAACTTAAACTATCTACGCTTTCCTCCCTGTGTTTACGGGGACCAAGGGGGTCGGACCTGAGATCGCCAGCCCAGGGAACTCTTTTTATCAGCTGAGGGTAGGACAGACCAAGGGTGGTGCTCCGAGAGAGCGAGAAACCTTTTCTGTCCTTGAAGTTTCTGATAGAGAGGAGCATGGCAGGGCTTCCCCCCTTTTTCCGTGCTACTAATCCTGGCTTTGTTTTTTCCTATAGGCCAGCTCTTTAGGTAAAACGAATTGCTATTTTTCCCTTTTTAATTTCACCCTTTTGCTCTTTTATTATTTACATCTGGAGGTTGTTCCCTTATTTATGTCTTTCTCTCCAGTTCCCCCAAACACTCCCTTACTCACAGAGCTGCAAGGCATCATGGTTCTTAGTTCTCAGCAGGAGAACTCCACACTGTCTTCAAACAAATAATTACAGGGAAGGTTAGAGGTTCACTCAAAGGTCATTTCTTTGGATACTCGTCAGAATGTTTACATTAGTAAAAACGGGGTCCTCTCAAAAGGTTGTTCAATGGGGGATACACAACAATGCAGAACATTAAAAAAGCATTCTGTGCGCTAGCAGGTCTTTATAGAAGCGCTGAACTTGGAAATGCCACTCCAGTATTACATTTTCGTCTAGTTACCATGGCATGGACTGGATGTTCACTAGCAGTTATGGCGATGGCCTTTCTTTGTCCAGGTCTCCTAAACAAATAGGCATAGAAGCCTCTGAAGGTTTTCACCAGATCCTTTTTTTACAGAGGGTCACAGAAATTTTGCTTTTTTCACTCGGGCCCCATTGAGCCTCTCTGAATTTTTGTCCTCCAACAATGTTTTTAATCCACAGTGCTGTATCTTGCCAGATTCATAACTCTACCACATTCTTTTAAATCATACAGAATTTTAAAGACATATGGGCCCCAATTTTTCAGAAATCTCTTAACAGACAACTCCTGCCAGTTGTCAACTCCCCTGATCTTGGGATAAATTGTAAACGTCATAGATGTTACTGTTGAAACAAACAATTAATGAGTTGTCTGTAAGAACACTTCAACACTAAAAAAATGAAATTAACCCACTGCACCAATGATCCACAAACCACTCTTACAAACAACATACCAATGTACATATAAAATGGAGCAATTTAATTACAGATTAGAAAAATAAAGTTAGGAGTAATTTTTAATCTAATATCAGTATGATAAAATTTCCAAATATAGTTTTTCCCCCACATTTAGTGAGATGATTTTTTTCTACTTCCTCTTGACTTGTATTTTAAAATGAATGTATTCAGTGCTCAAGAAGTACACAGAATATCGAGTTCTGATTCGATTTTGGTTTTAAAGAATCTAAGTTGAAAATCAACTGATCATCATGCTTTCAAGGCCCAAGCTCCATTCATATGGAAAAATACAACGGCTCCTTCAAAGACAGAAAGCAAGACGTCTTAAAAAGGCTCAAAAGGTTTCTTGAATATTAAATGGGTCTTACAAAATAACATTTTGATGAGTTAAGTGTAAATGAATCAGACACATATGGATTAAGTTATCCTTGAATTTCACACGAGTTTAAAAAATAAGGGGAAAAGAGGGTCTTGGCAAAAACATTTTGGACTTTGCCAAACCCAAAACATTTGAAAAATTGCTGAAGACATCCAACTAACCAAAATGCAGCAAGCTGCACCCAACTTTAATGAAAACCCCCAAAAGTTATTTCCAATCCAAAGACTGTTAAGTTTTTCATCTGTATCTGATATTAAAAAATAAAATTCTCTAAGTCTTAATGTCATCCCGGAATGATTTTGAAGTAGGGGACATATAATACGCTTCTCTGTTGGTACAAACAATTTCACTCAAAGTTACAAAGTCTTCTCAGATATTAAATACCTCTTAAATACATTCTGAGGTTGTAGAAATTGCATGTAAAACGTGCCACATATGACAAATGCCATAAATAAAATGTGCTAGTAAGTCTAGTGCCTTCTCCAGATTTCACTTAGAAGACGAATTCATTAGGCTCACCGTGACTTTTTTTAAGGGCTAGAGATAATTCCATTAGAGACTCCTTAGAGAATGAGCGCCCTAACATGCAGCAGCTCCATTGATTTGAACTGAACAGGAAGTTAGTGTCCAAGCTCACACAAAGGCTCTGGGGAGTCTCTGCTAAGACTGTCTACTTTCTCACTGAATTTTCCTAAAACAGAAAATGCATCAGTTACGTGGGATCCTTAGAAAGTATATACTAAGACTGTTAGCCTAAAATAACTTAATTATAGAAGTAAATTCAACGACTTTCCAAGAATCATGAGGACTTTTTAAGTCAACTTGGAGATGAAAAAAGAATGTATTTAAAAGAATAAAGCCAAGATAGAAAAATATCATTAAAATTTCATCTTGTTGTCTTGCTGGAGGATTGTCTCCTAGAGACCTCCCCACTCCCATCCCCACCTTAACCCCCCACAGAAGAGCCAAACTTTTCAGCTTTGCATACTTTCCTGCAACTGACATCTCACCGTCTCGATTTTTCTTTTAAAGGCATTTCACTCTAAAGCATATTTCAGATTGATAGAAGTAGGCTTAGGTGTAATTCCTGATTGCTGGTTGATTTATTTATCTTTCTTTCTTCTACCCCCCCCCCCTTCTTTTTAAATGGCTGATAAATCCCTTTTTTCTGGTTCACTAACTTCATGCCACACCTGGTAACCAACTCCTTCAGGCAGCATTCCTTTTGTTAGAAAGTGCAGCCTCCTCGGAGTCACCTGGAAAACCGCCAGCCCTGAACACTGGGAGGAAGCAAGACTCCCCAGAATTGAGGCTTTTGCAGGGATTGGTCTGGTGTAGGAAGGGGGCAGGACTGTTGAAGAAGGCTCAGGTCACCTTGAAGGAGGTGTTGCCGGCAGCCTGGTGACCGGGAACCTGTTCACGGTGCTTATTCACAAAGCTTGCTACTCGCTGGTGTTTGAAACAATGAAGCCTCAACCTTGGCAAGTCAGTGATCAAGTTTCTTTCTTTTTTCTAGTACACACACACACACAGAGCTAGTCTTTTTCTACACTGAGGTTGTGGTCCGGCGTGGGGTTTTCTTAGTCAGACACATTAAAATGAGTAAATCAATGTATTAAGCAGGTTTAATACCTTTGACCATGTACTTGGACACAGAAATGATTGAGTCATGTGGCAAACATAAATTTTTCACCGATGGCCAGACAATGGGTCTTTTCTCACAGACGACGGTGAACAAAGTAAGGTAAATGAAATTCATGAGCTACTTAGGCACACAGTCATGGCTCATAATCAATTCCCATGAGCTGCAGCTTAATTTATAATTTGATAGATACCAGATTTGTCTACAACTCTAAAGACAAATGAACTAGCACTCAACAATGTACAATATGAAAATATGATACTAATCTGGAATCATGAACCCTTTCTAGCTTTATGAACCTGGCCTGTGTATGGAGTGCTCTTGTTGACATCGAAGGCCCTGGGCAAAAGTATCAAGTAGGTGATGCTTATCTTCGGTGACCTTCTACTATGTTCCTTCAATATTTTTTCTTTCTATCTAATTCTTCCTTAAAGTTATTAGGGCTCACAGAGGTTCTTCACTAAGTTACCCCACTTTGGGTAAACCTTCTTCAATGACTATCTCCTATTCCAAACTTCTCTAAATAGCAAAATGATAAAGACCATGGACTCATATTCTCTGCCCTTTTCTGGCTGTGTGACCTTGGGCAAGTCTACTTAACCTCCCAAGCCTCATTTTGTTTCCTGTCTATAAACTGGGGCAATAGTTGTGCTCAGACTGTTTTGGGGATTCAGAGAGGCATTATATGTAAAGTCCTTGGCACAGTGCCTGGCCCATAGAAAGGGCTGAGTTAAATTTTAACTTACACTCAAAATGCACCCAGCTAATGTCCCCTCCTAAAGAGCTCTGTTCTTTTATCGGTAGTAGTTAAGACTAGGTGGATGGCTATTAAACTAATCCGCATATACCCTCCCAGGTACCATGTGTCCAAGCAGCAGGGTTTTTCCAGAGATCACTGCTAATCCAAGTGCATGGTGCCATGGTGGGGACCTCAGACACTGGAGCAGGCACCCGCTAGGGGGCTGGGTGGTAGGGTGAGCTATTTGGGAATCACACTCCCTTGGTGGTTCTCCAGGTCCTTGCAACTCTGTGTTCCATGGACCAGTCACATCGATGTCATCCTGAGTTTGTTAGAAATGCAGAAATATTGTAGTCCCTACTCTGGTGCTACTGAATCTGGATCAGTATTTGAAAAGATCTCCGGGTGACCTATGCGCATTTATGTTTGAGAGGTTCTTGTCCAGACCATGTACCAAACAGATGACCTAGTACGGTGCCTAGGAAAAGAAACTTGCAAAGACAAAGTTTTAACCATGAACCTTGGTTGTGAAAATGCACGTACTATTCTCTTTAGTTATCTTGGATCTAAACAGTCTTTTAATCACTTGCCTTGAGTGACGAACAATTTATAATAATTTAATTTATTTTATTTCATCTGTGCCTCCTACATGGAATCTGGGCCAGGAAAGTGTTTTCGTGGAAGTTGTTGTCTCTCAGGAATGGATAAGATGAAGATGGTAGAGTTTTCTCTTTATTTCATTTAATTCTTTGCTGTTGGAGTTTTTAATAATAAGTGTGATTATTTTTATAATTTAAAAAATTTTAAAGGTGACCTGGAAAATTTGGCATGTTATTTGACTAAGGTTTATATGGCCAATAGTAAAGTTTTTAATAAAAGTATCCGAGAAATTCCCTCTAAGATAGAAAAGTACCTTTCATTTCCATTATAATACTGAGCAGCAATAAACACTCTCTTCTAAGTATAATCATCCCTGATGCCATATAACAAAACATGCCAGCAGGTTATGATTTTGAAGCACTGTTACTCTTACAGAACACCATCAGATGCTTCAACTGTGGCTATTTATCATGCACTATAGAAGTGATCTTTCAAAGTGACTTGAAAATGGGGAAGAAGAAAACACACGTAAACTTCCTTAGCTATTCATATCCTCTTAGAGACAAAATACTAAGTCAATAGACATAAGTTGCAGTATATTACCTCATCCTGTACATGATTTATTGCAGATGAAAATCAACTAGAAAATGAATTACTTTGAAAGTTTTACTACTGACATGAAAATTCCAGAGCTATAGACCTACACACCTTGATGGTGCTTCTGAAAACAACACTTTGCAGGCACAGAAGATACATCTCCCACTTTGTTCAGCTCCCTCCACCTAAAAAGCAAGAGTAATCATTCTCAAAATTACCAATGACCCTTGCCTGTTCATCTACCTGAACACTGTCTCCTGACTGGGCTTGGCAAAATCGAGCAGTTACTTGATCATGAGTGACATATATTTAGCCAATTCTCATTATGTTCCTAGCCATTTACTAATTCAAGATAAGAGGAGAAGATCCGACAAATCTAGCGCCTTTTTAGCTTTCACGATCACCTTTGATGGAAGTATTAATTCTCTATCCTGCTTCTCAGTGGAAACCACCTAAGCATTAACCTGCCAAAACCGCACCAAGCTGTTTAGCAATTACGTATTAGATATGTTTCAGGAGATCAAGGTGCACTCACATGCCCTGTGCTATGGATCTCTCTCTGATTAGCTTGTCATCTGCTCAGAAGAAGATGTAGGCTGATTCTCCCATACAGTCTAGCAGGCCAGCTGTTAGCTGCCTGTCAAGCCCTCAAGTGGACAAGTAGTCCAGGAGCAAAAATGTCACTCCTTTGATCTGGCAAGGAGCAGCTGCTGATTTATAGAGTAGGACTTTGTTCTTCCGTTCTATTTTACTTTCTTTCCTAAGGCAGAACCACAAAATCCAGGAGAAAAAAAAAAGTGCCGTTCCCAGAAACATCAACAAGCTCTGACAACTGCAACAGGGTTTTTCTTGGCCCTGACAAAGCTCTCAGGCATCTCCTTTGACGCTCACCTTTCCCCCCTGTCTCCCCCCCACACACACCATTTTCTGCAATGCGGTAGTTATTGTTTAATTCAGCTTCTGTAAATGGAATGGACTGTGGCCAGCAAGCCTGGGGCATAAACACACCTGTATGAAAGAAGCCTTATTGTAGCAACCATCTACAAGCAAGCTTGCATGAACCACACGTTCCTGAGTTCAGAAAGAATGCGCCACTCTTCTTGACAGCAAATTTTATCCTAAGTGAGTTTCTATTTTTAGTGCCATCAACCTATGATGACCACATTTGAACTGTTTCCTCTCCAAAGGCATCACACTCTTTAAATCAAAGAGACAAAAGGATTAGATTCTTTTCATCTGTGAGCAAACAGATCCATCAGAAATGTTTATCCACTGTCTATAATATCAATCATTAAGTGCTGAATTAAACATCCAGAAAGGTTTTAGCAAATGTAGTATCAAAGATGCCATAATGTTGATTTCATTACCACTGATTTATACTGACATGGGCTTCCTTAATATATAAGAGGAAACAATTGACAACAAAATCGACATAAGCCATGTGCACTGTCTTGCTAAGAATTAAAATGGTTTCAACCTCATGATCCTGCTCTTGACGAATAAATCTGTCACATCAGAGACGCCCTGTCAACCAAGTGGAACAGGAAATGATGCAGCCTTAAGATATACTATGAGAAGTCATCAGCCATATGTGTATGTGTGTATGCTTATGCATGTACACATATGCATACATATATGTATACACGCATGTGTGTGTATACACACACCAGGCAATCAACTTTGCCAGAATTTAACACCTGGCTAAGTTTTCTGTGCAGCTGCTGAAAGAAAGAGTAAGATAAAGTGATCAAGACATACTAGCATATAGGTCAAAGACAGGGGTTTTATGGTGGTGGGAATGCTAAAAGCAGGAGACAAAAGAACAGTTGCTAAAAATCCTTGCTTCTACTTCCTCGTGCCTTGTTCTAGTGTTTGCTCTCTTCTTCCCTTCCTTACTGTCCCAGGGGAATAAAGAGTTTTTCTCAGCCTCATTTCTTAATAAGAAATTATACCATGTCCCTTTTATTCAGTCAAAAGTTACTAAGCACCCACCTCCTCTCCATTCAGAGAATTATACTAGCAGATGCTTTCTCTGGGGGTGTGTATATGCCAGTGAGGGACTGAGTTGCGTAAGGAAGGGGGAGGCAGGGGAGAAAAGCATAGAGAAATAGAGAAGCAGTGACCACATAAGGCCTATTTTCATCCTTTCATAGGCCCCCAAAATAGAATGATTTCCAAATCCACAGTAACCCTGCACATGGGCCACACATTGGTTAAGTCTTCCACACTGTGTACCTAACAAAAGACAAGTTTAACGACAAAAATTTGACAATGGCATACATAATAAGGAATTATACATAATATTGAATACATGAATATGTAATAATAGGACTCTCTCCATATATATTTAAAATTTTGAAAAGGCAGTCTTTGCCTTTAAAGACTTTTATTCTTCACACTCACAGAGACAAATTAAAATTCCCCATTTGAGAATACGTAGTAATTACGGATCAACACAGTCCACACTCAGTAAATAAGTGTGACAGGGTCAATTAAAGGAGTCAGGTGGAGGTCAATCATCACGTTCTTGGCGGAGGAATACTGAAGCAGATTAAAAGAGCATTGGGATTATTGGGAAAAAGATTATCGGGAAGGATGGTCATGGGAGAACAGCGTGTGTGAAGACATCAAGGCAGGGCAGGGCCCACTGTATGCAAGGAGGGTGAAGAAGCTGAGTGTAGCCTGGCTCCTGGTTTTGGTCTGGAAAACGTGACTACAGTTAATGGACAAGTTGGTGGAAGGGCTTTTACCAGCCCCCTCAGCTTTACTGAAATAGAATTGATATATGACATGGTGTATAGTCAAGGTATTCAGCATGCTGGCTTGATACTTATTTTGCAAAAAAATGGTTATCACTGTAGCATTAGATGAAACCTTCATCATGTCATGAAATTGCCATTTCTTTTTTGTGGTGAAAACATTCAAGATTCACACTTTTGGCAACTCTCGAGTATATGATACGGTGTGATGAACAATCGTCACTGTGCTGTGCATCAGGATTTTAGGACTGATTCATCTTCTTGCTGGAAGCTTGGGCCCTTTGACCAACATGTCCCCATTCCTGCCATAAACTGATAAATAAACTGAGTGATAAACTGAACCCCTAAAGTTCCTGAATGGTGATGATAAAATAAAACACAGTGCTTGAGGAAGATCTAGTCCAAGAGCATGTACAAGATGAACTGATGAAAAGCTAGAAGCTGAAAATGGAGAAAGCTATTATTTAATCCAAGCAGAAGAGGGACATAAAATGAACCAATATTAAGGTGGTAGAAATGAAAAGTGAGACATTTGGCTTAGACAACTGCTGGTGAGCTGTGCCTAAATCACAAAGAAGAAATGCAAATATACAAGGTATTATGAGGATAAACCCGATCATCTCTGTTTGGTATGCCATAGTGCATGGGTAATGAAAACTAAAATTGAGAAGGAGGGTTTCTTTTTGTGGTGGTGAAGAGAGGGAAACTCAATTGTTCAAATGTCCACTTTGAGTTGACAGTCAGACTTTCAGGTGGAGAAGCTATACAGGTCACTCAAGATAAAGGACAAAAGAAGAGCAAAAAGTAGAAAGAAGTGACTTTAACCTCAAAAACTCTCTAATCTCATCAAAATTCCAAAACCATAAGAATATTCCAGAGCTGTGGCAACAACTATAATAAACTGCTTGGCTACCTCCAAAAACATTACTTCCTCTTCCTACAACTGCTAGATTTTACAGAGTCCTCTGTCTCACAATAGCTGGCCAAGTCCACGGTCAGAACAAACTTCTGTGGTCGTGGCCTTATTTCTATTAGGTCCAGTCTGCTTTTTCTTTTAACTCTGAAATAATTTGTGTGAGCAGATTCAGAGGCCAGTGACAGGAACATACCTGTTACACTGTGGATTGCTACAGAAAGTTGGTTCCTACTCCACACTTAATAATGAAATTTATTAGAGAGTTTCCAAAATTGACTAAAGGAAAATATATAAAAGTGCGTTTTAAGCAACAGAACACAACAAGCAAGGGTGGGTTTTCTCTAGGCAGTGACAACTAATTTAGAAGAGAACTGATAGGACAAAGTGTTACATTTAAAGGGGACTCCATTAAGGGTGATGGCTTCCAAATTGTGCTCTCCTTTCAAAACATATTTTTCTTTTTAAATGGGCTTTTAAGGTGAAAAATATAGCACTTCACTCAAAATGGTGAAACAAATGGTTCTTAAGTCTTTATTCTTCAACTCAGGCCCAACCACCCCAACACCAGCCATTGAAAGCCACTTGGTGTTTGGAAGGAAGGTGTATGCATGTGAATGTCCCGGTGGCCCTTTCATTTGTCTGTGGGGCTCCTTTTTCCGAAGCAGCAGGGGAGGCTCAGAAGGGCAGCTTGGCACGCCAGGAGTGTTTGGATGGACCAGGCTCTTATCCTTGTCTCCATCCTCCTGCTGGTTAAAAGAAAGAATGTGGCGGAACACACATGCAGACAGTGGCAACATTCTCAGGGCCCCTCATCAAGACCACTGCTTCCCTCTGCATCGTGGCTGGGTCTCTTGTTTGAGAGGCTGAGATTTTAGCACTTTTAAAGGCAACCATAAGTGAGAAATCTCCTAGGTGCTAAGCTAGAGAGTGGCTTCAACCCAAAATACGAGAAAATGAGTTTGAAACACAGAAAGTCGAGTAATATTAAGAAAAAGATCCAACAAACAAAATAGCATAAATACGCATTTATGTTATAGTCTTTCTGTTTAAACTGAATTCTGTTGTGTTTCATCAGTTTAAATTGGCATCTAGTACAGGTGTCAAAGGGGGGAAAAATCAAAGATTTAAAAAAAATGTTAAAGTTACTTTGAATAAACTATAGCTTTAACAGCTATATATCTAACAATAATCTTTAAAAATATTATTAAAACATATTCCATTATGTCGAACAGCAAAACAAAAAAACCTATTAATGAACGAATGACTCAATGTCCTCACATTTATGATGTTCAAACATCAGACACCAAATTCCAAATAGAATTTCTAGACTGCCTTTTCTTAATATCAAATTAAACATCTTTTATTTTGAGTTGACAGCTGGGTAGCATTCTGTACCTTCTCCAGAGATGTTATATGCAGTCTTTCCAATGTGACAGTATTATTACCCACAAAATTTTTAGCATCGTCCCGTAATCATAAAAGACATAAAATATATCTTTATAAATCACAAGAGACTTAGCAAACCAGCAGTTATGCCACATCTGCTTTAGTCCTTAAATATTTTTTACTTTAGAGGGTTAGTTAGTGCATTTTTCCCCCTGATTTTCAAAGAAATAAAGACATCAACTTTTGATTCTGACATTCCACACAAAGCTATAATCTCCAGCAGACAAAGAAGCAAACACATTGTATCGCAATCTAAAAGAATTTTTAGAGCAGATTTATATTTCACATCTATCAGAATTTCCTAAAGTGGCTTAACTTGACTATTAGAAATAGAAATGATGGCACATTTGAATTATCTTCATTTTCACAGTTCAGACAAAGTAACATCATCATCTACCCAAAATAATTTAATTTAGCAATTGGTTTAACTGTCCCAGATTCTTGTTTTGGAGTCAGATAATGTACAAATAACCAAAGAGGCGATGCATAAGTATAAAGTTAACATGCTAACCTCCTGGGAATGCACTGTCCCTTCTGTCTGGATGGCCTTTCTCCCACAGTCACCTGGTCACCACACCCTTCAAAGTTTGCACTGGCGAGCATCTCTCTGAGGGAACTTCTCTGGTTCCACAGTCTGAGGAAGACTCAGTAGCGCCTGGCTAATACATCCACCACGGCATTTATTCGTTACCATGGTCACAATTTACTTGTCTAGCTTACCACCAAAGAGCCTTAGAGGGCAGGGACTATATCTTAAGTCTATGTTACGAAGATTGTGTCCAGCATATAGTAACATCCTCAATAAAATGTTTGGTGAACAAATAACTGGATGAGTAAATAAAAATAGAGTTCCTCTATCGCGGAATTAATGTGAAACTGAAAACAAAAGGGCTCATAGAGATTTTCTTTTCCTCATTTTGCAAGGGGCATAGTGGAATGACTGATGAAATGATTTTCCCGAAAGTGGGGCAGAGCCAAGATGGAAAACAGTTCCGGCTTTCTGGCTCTGGTCTAGTTATCTTTGCAGTCAGAAACAACTAAAGATATAAACCAAGGCATTAGTTTCAAGGTCTGAATCCATGTGGGCATGAGAGATACCAGGCAAGGAGAAAGAGGGGGCATCGGGCTTTTCTGGGCTGGGGAACACGAGCTATAGTTCTACTGGGGCCTGATAAGTCCAATTGACTTGAGAGGAGAGAGTAAGTTGAGAATAATAGGAACTGAGTATACAGCTTGTTAATACAATGAAGCAGTGTGTGTGTGAGTGAGTGTGTGTGTGAGTGAGTGTGTGTGTGTGTGTGTGTGTGCTTTGGGACAGAGAAATAATGAGTAGGAAGTAAAGAAGGAAATTTTTTGAGATGGAGAATGAAAAAGAGAATAGATAGAAAACTTTCTTTAAATATTTTCCCCCAATCTTTCTTAGAAAGTTTTTCTCAAATTGTGCCCTGAGGAACGAACACTGGCGTCACTGGCTGTTTCTCCACAATAGGGGCGGGGAGTCAAAAAATGTAGTGGAAATAACATGAAGTGAAACCCAGTGAAGACGCGTCCTTTGCTGCAAGTCCCACCACCGCCTTTAATGGGCTAAAATGTATTATGGACCTCTAAGCAGGAAGGGCTGTATGAATCGGTTCCCAACTCCAGTTATTAAGGTTTTGAGGGTCATTAGGGTTCGAAGGGTTTAAAAAATGATGCAGCATTCTGATTTTTAATCCAAGTTGTATGTTTAGACCACGAATCAACTTGAAATAGGATTTCCATCTTCATCTCTGCCCAAGTCAGCCTCAGATACGAAGGGGCATGTGTTGGGCTCTTGTTTTATATTCTACCTGTTTGTAACCCCACCTCCTCTGGTTACTGTAAAACCTGGCTACTCCTCAGACCTTTGACCCCCAACAGGTGCTGCCTGAAAACGTCCTTTAGAACCTTTCTATCTCAAAGGTAATTTGATCATTAGAGAAGGATTTCATTCTGGGATGTTTCATCTTTCCTTTTCCCCACTTTCCTCATATTCTCCCACTCAACAAAATATCTTTAAGAACAATCCTTGGGTATTTTGCAATGTGCACTTAAAATTTCTGCTTCAGAATGGCTGCTTAGAAACTGAAGGCTAATGTAAGACCATTTTTTTGCAGTACCCTCTGAATCTTTTATTAATCAGAACTGGGACTGGGCTGTGGCCATTTAAATCAAGCATGTGTATTACAAGTGCTGCCTAACACCTTACATGCATAGAGGAGAGGGGCTGGGGGGGAGGTGGGGTGGGGGAAGGATGTTAAGAAGAAGAAGAAATAAGAAGGGAAAGAGGCAGGAAGCGAGAAAGTGCTCCTTTGAATAAAGTACATCAGTGTACCTCAAACACTCCTCTCTCCTCTTCCCCTGCCCCCAGTTCTTGTTTACAGAGTGTACAAGTCCAAAATCAGCTTTTACTTACAAGCGTGTTAAACACCCCCTGCCTGCCCTCTGGACCTCGCTGTCCCGGGATGAGGTCAGCCTGGGAAGGACCCGGGTTCTATAAGCAATCCTGTCATTCACGCTAACAGCAATGATTCACTTGCAGGAGGCAAAAATGACTCAATTGTTGGGCTTGTGGACTCCAGGGAGCACGGCTACTCTATCATTACCATGGAGTGCAAACACCCTGAGCTCTGTGTTGGTCCACTTAAAATTACTATTTGCGGTGAAGGATTGGCAAAGCAATTCTTAAAATGATGGGGGTGAAAGTCAGGCAAGCGCCATTATGGGCTTTTCCTTCCGTTTAAGCAGAAGGAAGCAGTCCAGGCCTCGTTCAGGGCCTGACCCCCTTATTTAACCTTTTGTTCACTTTGCTGTATTAACATATATTAACTGGCTGGATAAGTCCTAGGGGGGATAAGAACCTCATGACCAAATTAGGGTTCTGTTTCCATGGGTAACCTCTCCTTGGGTGGAAATTAAACCCCAATACAAACACATTTTAGGTCCATGCAGAATTGAGGAGGAGTGCTGAACAGCGTCCCGACAAAGACCACCGCAACCAGGGAGTGGTCTGGGGAATTACACTCTAGAGGAGCTGTTTGAAAAGCCAAATAAATCAAATTAAATAAGTTACGAGATTATTTTCCCATCTCTTATCTGCTCCTCTTGGTTAACATCCATGACACACCGGTGTGGCATAATCGTTCGAACCAAATGCCGCGGCTCCGGGCCGTAATGAGCTGCCTTCGCACAAAGGCAGCAAAAGCGGTTTCCCCACAGAGTTATCTTCTCAATTATTTATACTCGCAACACTTACACATAATGGCAGTTTTAAAATCAAACAAACAAAGCAAACTGTACAATACAGGAAGAAAACAAGAAGGTGCGGGACTCTTTCTTCTCTTTTTTTGAACACCACAAGGGATAGGAAGGCGGTAGGATGTCAACTGAATTTGGCTCCTGGAAAAGTCTCAGGGGCCTTGTGACCAGACGACATGAAAGCATCTGTGATTGCCACCTTGGTGAGGGATTACTCAAGCTCCATACCGGCCTTGCTTTGAATCTGTCACACCCAAAAATGTAAAGGAATGCAAACTTTATCCTTTTCCCTTTAAAGTCTGCCTTTGACAATTCCTAACCAGAAGACTTGACCCCCATCCTACTCCTAAAACAAACAAAAAAAAAGGTGCTAAGCTGTCAAAATGATGTCAGTGTAAACAGAAAATGACCATGTGTGTCGCAGTTGTCCCCCCCGGCTGTGGAGAGGCCTGACGGTTTCTGTGGGACGGTTTTCCACTGTCCACACCTACCTCTGTTTCACCACTTAAAAGCTCATGTGCAAAAGGGGGAAAGGAGCTTGGTAGGTGTATTATATGGGTGTACAGAATAAGACAACAGGCATATTTAAACAGCAAGGCAAAATTATAATGCCATTTATAATATTTCATTTTGGAATCTGATTAAGTGAAGTGTTTCTGCTACCATCAAGCTCTAACCCTTGGTAGCCTGTTCAGAGTCAATGCTCAATAAATGCTAGCGAGGTGGTTTTTCCAAGTTAATCCACAGATGTAGCTGAAGAGCTTATATGTTAGGAAATTGAAAGTGAACTTTGGGCCAGGCACGCATTTGGACCAGCATGAAATCTGTGTTTTGTTTCAGATTCTCTGTTAAAAAGCACAAATTCCAGCCTTTAGGAAGTAGTTACTATCTTTACTTACAGAGTTACTCTTCATTAAATATGTCATATATCTGTCACTCATGTATCTGTGGCTGAAGATATTCATTAACAAAGCCAGTGAAACACAACTCTTTTGTTACCTGCTAACCATTTCCAAATAACAAACATTGAGCAAGTACTTCTCTAAATTTCAGCAGGGAAATGCTATAAAGACACAGTAAAAGAATAACAAATTGTCTCCTGGAATGTGTCTATGTGCACCCACATTAAATTTACACCCACTCACGCACACACTTGTTTTTCATAAATGTACCTTGTAACCTGACACATCTTGACACTTGGTTAAAAGAAAAAAAAACTTAAAGAGATTTTTTCCCCCAAGCACACAGGAACTACTGTGAAAGGTCAGAAGGAAAAAAACATCCTGGAAAGAAATCAGACCATGGTCCCTAACCCACCGGGATGGGGTCATCAGAGTGAAGAAGTTGGGACTAAGATGGGACCTGCCATCTTGTTTTACTTCACTGAGGAACTGAACAAAGTGAACATCATATCATGGCCACTTCCTGATTCATAAAGCTCTTCTTAGCCATTGAAAACCAAAAATAAACCGCATTTTATTGGCTACTTTTTTTCTTCCTGCACTCTCCCCTCCAAGATCAAAGCACTTGGTAGTGTGATGGGAGCCGAGGGAGTGTGGACTCAATTTTACTTATCGGTATAACACTACACGCTACTATTTGCCCTCCTTGCAGCCCTTGACACCTTCAATACAAACAATGATCTTCTCAAGTGTGTGCAGGTGTGGTCACCAGCTGGACAAATGTACAGGAGGATGAACGCAGATGATGGTAAGAAGACTGTTGTGCCAAAAGACTAAGAACACATCCTTGCAATTGGAAGGTAGAGATCTGAATGAATGGTGTTTTGCAAATATGTCCCGTGACATGCATAAGATATTTTCAAAGACACTGAGGCAATAGCCAGCACACGATTAACCATTATGTGAAAGATTCGTTAAATGTTCGTTAAATGTCTGGAAGAGAGTTGGGAAGTTTCTGTATTTTCAAATATGGGCCAGTTCTGAAGGGAAATCTCAGACTCTGTGAACGTACTCTAGGACTTGAAAAGCTCTCTCTTTGGCAGTCAAAACCAATTTAAAGGTCAGTGGATTATGGGTGGAAGTGAATTCGTTTGGAGAGTAAAACCAAAAAAAAAAAAAAAAAAAAAACTAACGGGGCTGAGAGGGTGTGGCTTCCATGCCTGGGAGCGCTCCTGCTGATGGGAATAGAAGTTGCTATCTGCGGCTTGAGGGCAGTAATATTACCCGGCTCTCAATTCCCAATGGGACAGATTCGTAAGAAACTTTAACCTCCATTTTTGTCCAGCTTTCCTCAACCACAGCAACAGACTCATTCTTAGCAGACCAGCCAATTAACCAAGCATTAAAAAAACCCACAAATCTATATCAATAGTTTTGCAGGATGGAGAGAAAGATGTGTGAAATAAACACTTAATCATTGTTATAATAAGTTGTAAAATAAGTTGAAAAGGGCTATGGTTGATAAAAATAATTTTTTAATAATCAGAAGAAATGACATATTTGTCTTCTTTCTTCTAAGCATCCTTTGTATATTTTCTTATGTTTTTGTTCACAGGGACCCAGCCTTCGGTTTACCCTTGACTGGTGGCAAATCTGATAAAGGGTTGGCATAAATATGCTGAGTCTGGTTTACAATTTGTTTGGCAACTTCCCTTCCCAGATAAACATAATCCAAGTACAACTTCTAAAAAAAAAAAAAAGAAAGAAAGGAGAAGAAAAAGTTGTGTTTACTTGTCCTGTGCTTAAGGATTTTTTTTTTTTCTTCTAAACATTCCCTCGGGATGCTGGCTTACAACCTAGAAAAAGCTTGGATTTCAGCTGCAGTCTCCAAGGTATTCTACTGTTCAGCCAGGCTGTTTGCTGGGAGGGGAGCTCTCTACCTTGCTGATTTAATTAACAGGATTCTTTTCATTATTATGGGGATTTGGTTTCTTCTTGCTTCTCAGTGTTTGGAAACACTGATTTATGTTTTATATTTTGAAGGAAAATTTATTGTTCTTTGACAGCTGAGGCTCAGTAAATTCCCAGCTTTGAAGGGACCCCAGGGAGGTGTCGTCGTTGCTGTGCCCACCTACACGCTGTCATCTCCAGGAATCCTTCCAGAAGTGAGAAGACCCATCAGCTGTTCAAGGACCACCCCACTCCTCCTCCCTCTGATAATTATGCCAGCAGGGGTTGGCCCATTCCCACTTATGAATGGTGGTATTCGTAGGTTGATCGGTAACTGTGAATCACTGATTCATTTATGTGAAGCAAACAGTCCATGAATCTTTGGACAGAATTTAATCTCTTGACTAAATGAAGCTCATTGACTTAAGTGGTAGACTGTGCTGCACTTATGATGGTGATCATGGCTGAACCAAAAATCAGGGCAACTTCTCTAAATAGGAACACACTTATGGGGTCAATAAAATGTACTTGAAATCAGTACTATAGGATATTCGGCTTGGGAGGTCATTACAATGCTACTAAATTACCATTTTTCTAAACCACACAGTCCAACAAATTCTGACATGAGGAAAAAGTAATACATTTAGTGAAAACTCTAGAAGACTTGCAGAAAATTTACATTTTAGGTAAAAAATTTCAGGTATCAGTTAATATCCACTATTTGATTATAATCAAATTCTCCTTTTCTAGAGGGTTTCATAATTCATCTTCATTTATATTATTATAATTAATATTTATTGAGCTAGGCAATAACCTGAGTGTATGCATGTCTCTTCTTATTTCTCACAAAGACCTTACAATGCAGGAATTATTATCAGCATTCCCATTTTACGGCTGGGGAAATCGAGACTTAGCAAATCCAATAATAGGCCTCAGGTGATACTGTTAGCAAAGATGGGACTGAGATCCAGGTCTTCCTGACCTTAATGAATGTGTTCCGTGTGAATGTGCAGAATGAATACCGCTGTTCCGGGGTATATCTTCTGACAGTGAAAAGAAGGCATTATAGGCTGACTTGTGTTCCCCTAGATTTATATGTTGACCTCCCGATCCCCACCACCTCAGAGTGTAATGACACCTGGAGATAAGGTCTTTAAAGAGGTAAGTTAAAATGAAGCCATTAAAGTGGGACCGTAATCCAATATGACTGGCGTCCTTATGAGAACAGGGAGAGTCCTGGGGCTGCAGGCGCATAATGGAGAAGGTGGCCATGGGCAACCCAAGGGGAGGCCTCTGAAGAAGCCAAACCTTGCTGACACCTTGATTTTGGACTTCCGGCCTCTAGGACGCTTAAAAAATAAGTCCCTATTGTTTAAACCGCCCAGTCTGTGGTATTCTGTTATGGCAGCCCTGGCAAACTAATGCAGAAGGAAACATAGAAACAGGAGCTAGAGGAAAAGCAGAGGCCAAACATTAAATCAGAAGAGATGGTTACTTCCCCCTCTCCGTGACCTCTGGAGACACCCTGCCCTTGGTGGCATCGGTTCCTGTCAGCTTTGCACACACACCACGTCTAACCTTTGTTTTCCAAAAAAGCAAGGGAGTGGAAGGTGTAGAATGGCAAACAGGATTGCTGAGACCAGAGGGACAGAGTCAGGTGAAGGAAGCCATTCTGTGTGGGAAAAGGGTTGTGTAACTCAGAAAAGGGAAAAGGAAGAGGGCTGATAAAACGGGAGGAGGTAGTCTTTAGTATTTGGAGGGTCTGCCCGACCATAAGCCACACACACACACACACACATACACACACACACAGTTGGGGTCTAGGAAGTTAGGAATATTTAAGGTTGTTCTTTTGGTCTTAGGAGAGGTCTGTAGCTGAAACATCTCCTGGGAACCAGAAAACATCTTGATAACACTCTGATCACAAGCCTGCTTAGTTCTAGGAGACCCCTTTATCTGATATTTCCCAGTCAAGCAGAAAAATGGAGCCAACTTTTAGACTAAGCACATAAAGTAGAGCCTTGGAAATGGCTTCATTTCTAGACCAGAACTTTTCACTTATCTAGATTCATAAGCCAGTAGTTCTAAGGAAGACTAAAGAAAGAATACAGAAGTGTATGCAGTATGATAGTGGTTAGAATTTTCAAAATCTTTAAGATCAAGGGATGTGGGTATGAGAATGTGGTCTGACTGGTAAAGAAAACATGAATTAAAATAAGCTTTACTCTGAACCTGAATTAATGGGTCCAAGCTAATTTTCTCATTTACAAGTTCTTCAAGGTTATATGAGAGTTGTGTTTCCAAAATTTGAATCATAATTTGAATCATCTTAGTTATTTAGACTATCAGGATTCCCAAATTCAGATGATAACTTTATCTTAAACTTTCAGACTCCTTAAAGTTTTCCACAAAGGAAGTCCTCAAAAGATTTTTATCTTCAGCCACACTCTAGGGAAACACCTGGGTAAAACGTTACCTGGCACTACCAACCCATCATCACCCTGAACACAGCTTAAGAGAATTTTGGGTCAATAGAATAAAGGAGCAAGAAAACATTTGAAAGTTAACACAGTGGTGAGAAGCCCATGCCATAGACATGGCTAGGATTTCTCTACACACAAGGGCGAGATTCAGAATGGAAGCCTCTATTGGCCTGTCCCACCTCTGTACCCCCTACAACAACCCCATTCCCATGGTCTACATGGTACATTCTCCCTTCAGTCTCCTGATGTTCCTGCTTCCCCTCCTTGGTGTTACTAACAGTTTTTGATGCCTTAGAGAAATTCTAGAATACACAATTCTTGATCCCTTGAACAAATACATCTTCAGGGTCTGTTGCCTATTGGTAATGCACTGAGGGCCTGAAGGGGAGCAACACAAAAGAACTTGTATGAGAGGCCACATTTTCCAAGTGGAAAAAAGCACTCAGTTTGGGATTCATTTCATGCTCTAAGGATCTCCTGATTTAATTGGAGAAACAAGACATATACCTATCCATCAATCTGTTTTAAAAAATCCTTTTAAGACTTTTAAAATTTATTTTTAGAGAGAGGAGAAGAGAGGGAGGAAGAGACGCACTGATGTGAGAAATGCTGATTGGTTCCCTCTCATACAGGCCCCTTCTGGGGACACACCCCCAACCCAAGCATGTATGTGCCAAGACGGGGAATCAAACTAGGGATCTTTTATTTTGTGGGATGACACCCAACCAACTGAACCACACCGACCAGGGCTTTTCAGTTTTATTTAATGAGGAAACCAGTGGAACAACATAATGGAAAGAGCATAAGTTTGAGAGTCCCGGGCTTGAACCCTGGCTTGAACCCTATCGATTACTGTGCAGTTTTGGACAAGTCCTTTAACCCTTCTGTGCTTTCATATCCTCAACTATAAAATGAGAATAACTTATATGATCTATTTCAAAGAGTCACCTAAAGATGAAATTAGAGGGTCAATTGTACTGTAAAGAAAGTCATCTGAGAATTACAAGGAGAAATATTTAAGTCATTCTAAAATAAATTTTTTAACATTTACAAGCCTCCAAATACTGCAAGGTATACAAGGATGAAGGAGACTCAATCTTACTCTCAGAAAGCTTGAAGTCTGGCAGTGAAGAGATGACCACACTACAATACAAAAGAGGTTCTGTGGCGGGAGTGGCCATGCGTGTGAACAAAGGGTGGACAGAACAGGTGAGAGGGAGAAGAGGAAGGGAGCCCTCTGGGCTCCTCCTTGAAGGATTCTGATGAGTGGAAATGGGAAGGATAGAAAAAATGTGGAACATACAAGGCAGAGGAAACTACTTAAGCAAATGCACAGAGGGAGTAAATACTTCTGGCTAATTGGCTTAGTAGACAAGGTACTGGATTGACATTAGGAGACAAATGCGAATCCTGGTTTGCAATTCCTTGGCTACTATTTGACCTTTGTGATTCACCATTTCTCATCTGTAGAATGGAGATGATGTGCCTCATAAAATTATTGCAAAGATTAAGTACTTAGCCAAATAGCTGGCATATTTGAAATAAAATATATTTAGAAAGGGTGATTAGAAACATTTCCAATATTACCAAAGGAATTCTAATCAGTTTCTAGGTTGTGTGTCCAGGGGCCCAATCATAGCACTTTTATTTCTGATAAAAGTTAAACAGTGAAGGATGAGCCTCAAAGTTCATTTCTGTTGTAACTTACATTTAGCCATTATTTTATTTACAATGCACCTCTGCTGGACTGTCAGTGGGGAAAAGTGAGTAACAACTGAGAAAACCTGAATGTCCAGTTGTTTTGTTAGGATTTCTCTTTCAGGGTCTTGTAGGCATGGGTAGGCACAGACACCATAGGTGGGCCTTTGTTCAGAGCTCACAGATTAGTCATCTAGCTATTTAGGCACATAAGAGTAACATACTCATTGTAGTCATTGTTCTTTGAAGTCAAGGGCAAGAGGAGCTAAAATGTCTCATGTTTGGAGCCTGGGTATTCATGCTGGAATGTAGGAAAAGGAAAAAGAAATAAGGGCTTGAGATTAAGTTCCCAAAAATACTTGGCAACCAACACCTCTCTTCCATGACTACCTTTTTTTTTTTTGATTCTCAGAAATCTTAGAAGGGTGGGGGTGAGAATGATGCAGAACCTGTTTTGCTGACTAATAAAAATAGGGCTACAGGAGCTCCTTTAACATGAGCATGTGTGACGGCGGTTCTAAGTATGGACCCCAAATAAAGGAGAATGACCTCCATACTGACTTTTGGCAGATGACAATCTTTTATGCTTCATTTTTGCCAAGCGAATCAAGTAGAAACACAATCTTAACCTAATTAATTTTCAGAAACACCTGTGTTCTGAGAGTAACTTGATTTAAAAAATTACATGAATATCTGAATTTTTAAAAAAGGGAAAATTCTGCAGAAGTCATGCGGAATCATGTTGTTCTCCATCCTTTAGAATGAAACTGATCAATTGGACAAACACGTGGAGGGTCAAAATTAACCAACACACAGGGCGGGAATGCCACAGAAGATCCCATCTTCTGTTGGTTAAGCACACCTCACACGCTTCAGAAGGATCGGGAAAAGAAATAAAACTCTGATGTTCAGTTTCAACCCTGAAGACCCAAGTGAATCTAGTCAATTTCCTATTTGTTAAGCAAAAATGGTATATAAAGTTCTCTAGGATGCAGCCCCTATAGAATAAAGCTGCCAAACCACCTCCGATACATTTTTACTGAGATGTTTGCCCTGGCCACAGGTTATCACCAAGCAAAGATGTCGTGCAGTGCCTGTGAAATATGTAGGATTTACTCAAAAAACTCTATGTCACCCCATGGATTACATCAATCACAGGGTCAAAAGAAGAAGTATGAAAAAATAAAAGGAGAAACAATCCGTTTCAATAGAACATGAAGTGTAAACATACGTTCTGTTCAAGAGACAGTCACTCGGCTTGTTCTATAAGTCATTAACTCCTCCAGACTGAGTTTTCCTGATACTGTATGCTATTTTATGTGGTTTGGAATCATTTCAGGAATTGATCTTCATACCATTTTCAAAGAAAATCACAAACAAGCCTCTTAGTCTCTTACTTCAGCTTATCTAGTTCAAGGTTGCTTTTTTTTTTTTTTTTTTTTTGCCTTATTGCCTTTGTCTTTCTACTCTTGCTCCAAAGTAGAAAAAAAATTTGGTTCACCCAAATCATGCCCCCACCTTTTGGGATGTTCCCATAGCTCATATTTCAGCACTAATTAGCAATAACTCCATCCTTAAAACAGTGTAGAGACTGATATTCCAGTGACCTCCCAGCAATCATTGAGAATAAAACAAAGTTTGAATGGTCCTGCCAAGAAGAGTACATTTAGATAATCAGCACTAAAACAATAAGAAAAAAAAGACTCCAGCACTGATTGGAAAGAGGACACAAAAGCAGCTTGCACAGGGAAGCCAAAAAAAAAAAAAGCAAAATGAGAACTAAAAATTGACTGACTTTGCCCTTAAGAGTGAGGGCTTAGTTGTGGGAATTCTCACCCTCAATGGTCACGAATGGAGAGACATTCTCAGACTATTCAAACAGTCCCATGGTCACTGATGTGGACTGATATGGAAATGAATATGCTTAAACAACATTTCTGCTGAGGAATATCATTTTCATTGGGCAAACTTGCCTCCATTATCTTAAAGAATTAAATTGAGCTCTTTCCATGGGGTCCTGGAGCCTATGGGGGAAAAAATGTGAGGTAGTAGAAGGTAAAGCCTTGAGTTCGGAATCAGACACTGAAGGTCTGGCCCTGGTATGATGCTTCAGAGCTTTGCAACTGTGAACAAGTCACCAAACCTTGAAGGGCCTGCATTTCCCAATTTGTAAAAGCGAGTGATAACTTAAACCTTGTTTACTTCACAGAGCTGATGTGAGAATCACATGAGGCAGCATATATAAAAGTGCCCCCAAAGGCTATAAAATGCAAGGCAAGGTGATAAGAGAGGCATTGTATTAAGGAACCAAAAGTTTTCTTTTTTTTAAAACCTCATTCTACGGTGTAACTCATGAGATTTCCCTGTTATTTTTTTCTGAATGTCAAGTTTTATGGGAGTTCATTTGAAAGGGCAGACACAAACAAAAATCCCTAGCAGAATACCGTTTCATCTTGTTGCCTTTCTCTCATTAATATTTTGGATAAAATTGTGTAAGTCGCTTTGGAAAGCTCGGTTTTTCTCATCTTTGTAATGGACACAGTGCAACTTTCTATGTAGTGTTTAAATTCTTTAGAAGAAAGTCTCCTGAAATATAAACCCATAATCAAATCTGAAAATATGAAAGTCCTCTTGAAATGAATGACAAAGTGTCTTGCCCCCAAACAGTATTTATTCTCCTGAGCTGGACGACTCCTTACCGACAGCATGTCACAGTTCTGTCTGCGGCTGCACAAATGGCACAAAGCACGTCCCCTCGCTGGAGGGCACAAAAGCAACTTGTACTGGCACCTGGATTAAGGCCATTATGCAATAAACCAAGGCTGAAGCAATGAAAGTAGAGCAATTTGCCCACAAGCTTGATATTTTCAGGTTCTGACCCATTTTCCCTTATTCTTTGCGATGGTATGTATCACCCTATTCTTAGCTTCTTTTGCCATGTATGCTTCTTCTGCCAGGAAAACTCCATCATTGCATGGATTTGACACCAGGCTTCCAGAATGCAGGCTTCCAACTGGCTGGTTTATGGCCACCATACCTCCCTCAGGGAAAATCAAGCTCTGCCCCCCCCCACTCCCCATAATTCAAGCTGTGTGATATTCTCCAAAGCACTAACTCTGAACTGTATTAACAGCTCTTAAAAGGAATTCGCACAGTACTAACCCTCACAGAAACTGGTAGATCACCACTAGCGGAGTTTCTTCGGTGTGACCAAGAAACATCTTGATATAGATTGTGTGCTCTGGAGACGGAGAGGGAGCAAGAGAGTGGGGGTGGGGGTGGGGGCAGAGAACAAGAATATAAAGAGCAAAGGGAAGAAAACACAAACAGACTGGGAGGCAAAGCCTTTCTTGGCTGGGTGCTGTCAGGATCCTCCAGCACATGAAAAATCTTACCCCAAATTCCCTGCCATACCACCAGCGCTGGTTTTGTTCACCTTGACACACTCAGAGGGAGGCACAAAAACAGTCTGTTTAAACAGCAAAACGGCAAGGCCCATGCCACCCTCTGCAGCCTCCCTCTGTAGAGGTTTGGCTGAAACATCGGTGGGAAAAGGGGCTGCAGAAAATTCAGTGAAACATAAGCAATGAGAAAACCTTTCTCTGCTCTTCAATTACTCAAAAATGGGAAAGGAGCATCTTTTTCAAAAGAACAAATGCTACACAAGGCATGCCCTTTAAATCCTTTTGAGGGTTCTGTGACCTGTGAAACTATCTGCAATATCAGCAGGAGAAAGCCCTTTCCAGAACAAATGCCGTGTTTTATGTGTACTGTATTTGCTAATCATTACTTCATAAGCAAGAGTAGATATACGGTGGGGTTATAAATAATGGCGGGAATGTAAAAGGGAATTGATCTGTCTGGCTATCTAGTAATACTCCTGGCACAAGACCAGTCTTGAATGGCTGCCAACTACCACGGAGCCAGCCAGTGATTTGTCTGGGGGTCCTGCCCTGTCAGGCAGAAAACAGTTTTAAAGCTGAACTCCCACCACTGTGCACAGTGCTAGATCATGGCGCTGAGCATTTCCCGCAGTGTCCCCTTTCACCAAATTAGTCCAAAAATTACTTTAAAAATGTGGAGGAAAAGAAAGCAAAGAATACAACAGAACCAAACCAAATTAAAAAAATTAATAAGCAAGCACTTTAATAATCCAAGCTGGGGATCATGAGAGAAGAACATAAAAATAAACATCTCAAGCCAACCTGAATTATAAGGGGGAGTCAGTGAGAACTGGGATGTGGTCCCAGAGGCTACTGCAGTTCACGACATAGATTTGCCACAAAACTTCATCCATCTGGTGTATCAAACTTGACCATGATTAGCTGTGGACCTAGGGGCGTGGAGCTGTTGGGACCTTCTTATAGAAGAGGCACCTACATCATCCTGGACATTGTGGCAGCAAGGCTCAAAGAATTTAATCAGCCCACCCCCCAAATGGATCAGTTTCCTGTTCAAGAAGTGGGGTGCCTTGGAAGCAAGTCTGACAAGCAGAGTATTTTTTTAAACCCTCTCCTTTGCAAATAGAGGTACAGTTGTGGGTTGATCATCTCCCTACCAGGCACCTGCCTTAACCCTACCCTGTTTCTGGAGAAGGTGAAGCTGATTCCAGGACTGGTGGCATGAACCACTTTTCCTGTGTGGACACAGGACAGTAGCCCCTACAGCAGTCATCCCAGGACACCTCGCAGAGATGCCGAAGGTGCCTG
The DNA here is from genome assembly GCA_038363175.2 of Artibeus lituratus. Lineage (NCBI taxonomy): Eukaryota > Metazoa > Chordata > Mammalia > Chiroptera > Phyllostomidae > Artibeus > Artibeus lituratus. Next base: position 69,811,553 of record CM076303.2, on the reverse strand, counting down.
TCTGGCATTGTCTCTCCTATCCCTCAAGGCTTTCTCCCAAGTTCTTTGAAAGATCGGCCCTCAAAACAAGGAAGGGAAGGAGGAAGGAGGGAAAAAGGAAAGAAAAGGAAGAAGTATAGAAAAAGTAAAAAAGTAGAAAAGGCTCTGGCTGGTGTACCTCAGTGGATTGAGCATGAGGCTGCAAACCAAAGGATCGAGGTTCAATTCCCAGTCAGGCCACATGCCTGGGTTGCAGGCCAGTTCCCAGCAGGGGACGCGTGAGAGTCAACCATACATTGATATTTCTCTCCCTCCCTCCTTCCCTTCTCCTCTAAAGATAAATAAATTAAATCTTTTAAATTTTTTTTAAAAAGAAGAAAAGAAAAACAAAAGACAAAATAAAAAAGAATGAAAACAGGAGGGGAAAAAAAGAAAAAAAATCTCATCAAATGATGAGCTCAATTCCAGCCTCTGCAAGGTACACTTGATTCATGGGCTTCAGGCAGAACAGGCTCCGCCTGAGTGTTTCTTATACATGTGCAATATCCTTAGAATAGATAAAGTAACAGAGAAGGTTTTCATGGAGATAGAGGGGGGCACCGTGTGAATCAAGAAGTTGCTAATTATTTAAGGATTGGCAAGTCGAATTTCCTCCAAGTGATGCAGGTTTCTGGCTCAGAGACCACAGAAGGGTGAGGCAGCTGCTTTGTTTGGGTATTTTTTCATTTTTTATTGAATTTCATAAATACCAACCAAATTCAAACAAAACTGATTTAAATTTTACCTCATCACTTAAAATATATTTTGTCGAGTACAGTCTGTGCAGTAATCCTCTGCTATACTTTAATTTGGTTTTAATTTTATAGGCCCTGTTTTAACTGCATATTTCCAGACCTTTATTTCTCTCACAGCTCTTAGCAAAATGGTAGCTCATAAACACAAGCTCTGCTGTATAGACTTTGCATTTCATCCCAAAGTATTTCCTTTTTTATAGCCGTGGTCTTTCCATCTTAGTGCTGTGAGCCTGGGTCACAAATCTCTCTGCTATTCCAGTGTGTGACATCTTCGCTCGTTTGCCGCTGCTCATTAACAAACAATACTGCTGTGAAATTGGTTTAATGACAAAGTAATAAAATTGCTATTCTGCTCACAGATTGCCTGAGGCACTTTGAGCTCCTACAAGGCTTACTGTGGGTGCCAAGATACATTAAGCTGCTTATTCGTAAAAACTGCATCATCCGTTTTTTCACAGGTTTTTTCCCTTTCCTATCCAGCCCTGCTTCTTTTTATCTTCAAATAAAAAGATATATTTGCTTATGTTCTTCCAGGCTGTCAAATTTTTACTTGCATGCATATTTCTGGAAAATGAAATTATATTTCTATTTTTTTTTCTGGAAAGGTCACTCTGTCCCTACTGCAAGGTTGTCCCTGGACAGAACATCCACCGCAGACAACATTAAAGCAGACTTATTTTCGTGCATGACGTAAGTGGGAGCCAGGGTCGCTCGAACCTATTTTGGGAGGGCAAGGGAATGGAACTATTTATGGAATGGTTTTACCTTTTCAAAGAGCAAGGTTTGGAGACTCCTTATCGTTTCTCTTCTCATATTAAAACCGAAAATTTTACATGAAAACAACCCACACAACTCTGGTAGTGACTCCTCACATTAATATTTTATGAATAATAAAATATGTCTGCATTAAAGCAAAAATCTTCAGCAGGCACCTGTTTTCCATAATGAATTACATGTTCTGGGAAAGTAGCCTTTTTCCATTTGTCTAATGCCCATCCAGACCTGAAGATTTACTGCAGCAAGACAATGGGGAAATAACCCAATTGCGATTTGACAGGTGGGCAGGTCTTGATAATTATGGCCAGACATCTTAACACTGTGCAACTGATGTAAATAAACATCCACAGCACAGATCAATATTGCTTTCCTACTTTTGCATTTTGAATAACACATGCTAGCAATTTACATCCTTTTTCTCTTTCTGGCTGATTGGAAAGGCTGCATTCATTTAAACACATTGCATGCATACACACACTCCACATATTTCATTTAAAAGTATTCAATACACCCAACAGCCAGAACTGTACTTTATAATCACATTACAGTCACCTGCTGGTATATTTCTATTAATTATGTAAACTGATATTTCAAAGGCTCCAAAAAGCATCTGAATTGGCCATTTGAATACCTGCAATACCTGGATGACGAATTAAACACAAACCACTTTGGCAAAGAAACTGAACTGTCTAGAATTTGGGCATCTTTTCCTCCTTTCTGTGCGCCTGGCATTCTTTACAATGTCATGAACTGTAAGCGTTTCCTCTTCTACATGCATCTGACCTCATAAATCGCAGGAGCTGGAGATTTTATTACGGCCGCCAAAAGATTTGCAAGGCCTGTCAGTCTTGCCAAGGGGCTGAACACCCCCAAAGATGGGAGTGGGCCTGGCGCTGTACAAGGGGCAGTGATGTGGGGATGGATATAAACCAGGGAACAGAAATAAGCGGCCTGAGGGAGCAAGGTAACTGGCTAAACAGAGAGGGTCATGGGCAGCCAGTGGAGAGTCTGAAAAAAAGGCCAGAATGGGGAGGAAAGAAGAAATTAAAGGCTCTGATTGGGAAATAAAGTGAAAGGGAGAAAGAAATTGTACATACAGGAGGTGATCATAAAATGATATCTTTACATCACTTATTCTAATCTTCACATTTTATTAATCCTGGCAACAAAATGTCATCTATCACTTCAAGAGCCTGGGATGAGTATCAACATCAGATACTGTGCTGCTTTGCCCACAGTATCTGGATGTTAACATCACCTTCTTCCTCTCTCTCTCTGTCTCTCTGTATGTGCATGTATGTACACACACACACACACACATAATATTTTTTAAAAATCTGAGAGTGAGAGGGATAAAGGTCATGTCCAACATATTTGAATATAAGAAACAATGAGTGGCAGAGGAAGGGACCAGGGGATGTTCTCAGGAATGTAATGTGAACTTAATTTCTGAAACTATTGCCTGTTCTCTTCTTTAAATGTGTTAAGATGTCTGTATTAAGTCATTTTCTCCATATTTAAAAGCTTGTGATAGATCCTGTCAGCTGTTAGTACCTCCACTCTATACATTATAAAACTCAGGTATTTAAACACTTGATTAATAATACAGACAAACAGAGGCTTAGAGAAATAAAAAATATTTCTGAAAAAAAATATCTTTCAGAATTTTTGGATTCTGTGACCATTTTTGCCATGACATGAACAACCCTCAAATGTGGAAATTCAGAAGCCACAAGTCCTCAGATTGTTGGAGAGACTTCTCTGCCTTTGTGTGCGTGTTGTGCACCTCTGTAAAATATCCCATCATCAAAAGCATTAAAAACCCTATGAAAAATAAAACTCATACATAACAATGTGAGGGATTATCTGAAGAAAAGATGTTGGAAATTCTTCACACTCAGTCTCTATGTTACCTGTTAATTAATTATATTTCCTAACCTCTCACCACATGCAGAAAAAAAAATGTGCAAGTTTTTTCCAGGAATAGAAAGAGAACGAAAGTGTGATGTAACAGAAATGAGAACAACAATAGCAATGACAATGACTTTTTGGAATGTGTGTTATAGTTTTTACAGCGATATTCTCAGTCAAGGACATCATTGCAATTTGACAAATGGGAAACTGAGGCTTGCGATTCAGGTTCAAACAGATGATGAATAGTGAGACCAGAGGCAAACTCAGATCCTTCTTGTTCCAAATCTGTCTTTTCTACTGTATCTCGCTTCCCCTCCATAAGAAGTGACTACATACAAAAGTACCATCTGCTATCTTCTAAAGTACCACAAGCCAATGTCATATCCTGGACTCTTCTAGACAATACCTTCTGTTACCTAACCTCTTATGTATATGGGTATTCGAAAAGGTATGACCTTTACCTGAGAAGACTCTTCTGGGAAGCTGTTAGATAATACACATGAATTTCTTAGATACTTTATAGAGAAAGCTATGATATCAATGTAGTCAATATTGTGCTTAGCTTAGTTGGAACTAATTAAAAACAGCATCTTTTATCTTCCACGGGGCCAACTCCGTTCTCTATGGCTGAGACCTGCACCACTAACCTTGGAGAGCCCTCAGAGAGTGAGTGGCACTGCTTAGAAAGATCAAAAACAAAGGGATTCGAAGTTCCTACTCTGAACACATCACGTCCAACACAATTCTGGTGCAATTAGGACAACAGTAGGTGCTTGGTGAATGAATGTTTGTCAATAAACTGCATGGTTTTAAAGGAAATAGCAAATCTAATCCCCCGGTTATATTTTATGCTGGCTAGCATTAGAATAAGTTTGAATTTATTAAACACACACTAACTGCCCTGGCTGGCATAGCTCAGTGGATTGAGCGCGGGCCTGCGAACCAGAGTATCGCGGTTCCATTCCCAGTCAGGGCCCATGCCTGGGTTGTAGGCCAGTTCCCAGCAGGGGACACATAAGAGGCAACCATACATTGATATTTCTCTCTCACTCTTTCTCCTTCCCTTCCCCTCTCTCGAAAAATAAATAAATAAAATATTTTTAAAAATTAAAAACACACACACACACACACACACACACACACACTAACTGATGATAGAGGTGACACCTCACCAGATTACTGGCTGGAAGGAAGAAGCCAGCTGGGAGCTCAACTTCATCTGCAGACAACATACCACCGAAATAAGCAGAGTTGATTATACAATGAATCGTTACATGAAACATTTAGAGATATCCAGAAATAATAAAAAAGCAACTACCAAATACTCCCGACCTCCCTGTGACATGGGGCAATGCCAGTGATGCCTGCAGGGAGGGGTCACTGCCTCATGAAGTGCCTGAGGCCGAGAACCAGGCTAACGAGATGGAGATGTAGACCTAAGACTCTTGTTTTATGCATTACCACTCAGTTCCCATTCTCATGTCCCCAAGTGTCTAGGTTTTTTATGTATTGTATTCTGTTTTGTTTTTGAGGTTTTACGTAGCACATTTAAAAGTAGCCTAGCAAAATAAATTTCAACTTGTTTCTGGAGTCATAAAAAGAAGTTATAAGAAAGTTAGCGAAAATGTTGATGTAGTTAAAGAAGAGGAACGATGCAAGAGTAACCACAAATTAGGTCACAGACTTTATCCAATATTTATTTATTTGTTTGTTTATTTGGGCATTTACTTTTTTAATCTTCACCTGAGGACATGTTTATTGACTTTAGAAAGAGAAGAAGTGGGGTGGAGAGAGAGAGAGAGAGAGAGAGAGAAACTTCGATGTGACATTGCCTCCAGTGGGCACCCTAAGCAGGGATCGAACCCGCAACCTAGGCATGTGCCCTGACTGGGAATCAAACCTATAACCTTTTGGTGTATGGGACACTGCTCCAACCAACTGAGCCACCTGGCCAGGGCGGGTCAGTGACTTTAAATGTTAATATTTACAGACTGTTCATGTATGTTCATCATATATATGTACACCTTTCTCTTAGTACAAACACGGGTATGCTTATTTGTAACATTACAGAGCATGTGAAGTATGTAAGTGAAATTAGATCCTTCCTTGTCGGCTGGACATTGTTTATATTGTCCAGTCTCCACCACTAGGAACTAAACTATGTGGTTCAGAGTTGCCTGAGCCCCTCCTGGAGATCGTGGGCAACAAAATTGCGGTGCGTGGTTTTCCTTCACACTCCCAAGTACCCACAGGTTTTTCTGTATTGGTTCAGCCAATTCTTAATGACTATGTTTAAAAACATTTCTAGGAATTTTCCTTTCACTAGTTTTGATAGATTCCCTGACTCTATTCCAATAAAGGGAATATAACTCATCTTAGTTAAAATAATTGTCACGAAGGACAGTCAAATGATTAAAATTTGTCATCAGCCAAGAGAAGAGAGTAAGGGGGAAAAAACCGTATTGCAGCAAACTCAATATATCACAGGGGAGGGACACAAACAGTTAACATATTGAAAAATAAATGCTGTTTCGTACAGAACAGCACAGCCTCGAAGGGTGCATTGTATCTGAGACTGGCACTTACTCCAAGAAAAATAAAAGGAGGCGACAAAGGCGTTTCTTTCACTAGAAATTCAAATCAGAGCACAACTTCCATGTTGTAAGTTTTAAAATATCAAGTGGAATAAAGCAGTTTACTAAAAATAATGCCAGTACGAGTTTGTAATATGAAACAAAATCAGGAAAATGTTGATACTTGCTTTCTGGAAGCCACAAAGCACTTCCCTTTCATGAGGCCTGTGACATTCAGTTATACATTTGCAATGACAATGACAACTAGGAAAGTGCTCCAGAAACCAGGAAAATGCATTTGGGGTTGGGCCTATGCGTCACAGAACAGAATCAATCTTTCTAATTAACGGCAAATTAGCAATCCCAAAATAAGTGGGATCAACCCGCCTTCACCGGCCAAGAATCCTGCGGAGTATAGAGCTTCCTTTAAGTGCCTCTAAATTACATTTATGCCCATATAAAGTAACATTCTTTTAATCTAATACTACATTAGTGTCACTGTTCTTAAAGTTATTACACCGTTTAAAATTTCTATAGCTAGGTGGACAGATAAACAAATTAGTGGACAGATATGCAGACGATCAGACATTTCACCAGGCAGGGCTCTAACATGGTCACAAAGCTCTGAAAGACAGCATCCAAGACACTTATTAGCATAAAGCTCACCAAAGAAGAAAAGTTTATGTCGAATAGTGATATTCTTTAAGTTCTAATGGCTACTTAGGCATGTATTTGATATAATTTTTATATATATGTATATATATATATATATATGTATAAATGAACACACCAAGATAAACATTAAGAAAAAAGAATAATTATAGCTAAAGCAGACTTAATGGTTAATGACCAAAATGGCACTGTGCTAAAATTGATGTGCTACCATTGGGTGGTGCCATTTCGGTTTGTTAACCCATTCAATGTCCAAAATGTGTCAGCATTGACGGGGGCTGCCACACTGCCTCACTCCGAGCATGTCAATCAAGGCCTGACTGCAAGGTACTCCGGACGGCCGGTGGTTGTGCAGTGCACAGGGTGCTCGGCTCTCTGGGGTGGCCCTGGCGGCACCGCACAAAACAACCCAAAAGGTATGGCTCACAATTTTTATGAATTTAACATTTAATAAAATGAGAACCATCTGTTACCATTTTAAAAACCTCAATTAATTTAAAATCCAGCCACCGACAAAAGGAGAGATAGTGATTATGGGTTTTTTCTTAGATTGGTTAAATGTACTTTCTGCAAACTTTAATTAGAGTAGGAAGTTTCTTTCTTGTTGTTTTTTTGCTTCTGTTCGTTTGTTTTGGGGTTTAATGGTTAGTGGGTCCATGGAGGGGACTTAAGATCTTGGGTAGTCCTGACTGGTATGGCTCAGTGGTTTGAGCCTCAACCCACAAACTGAAAGGTCACCAGTTTGATTCCCATACAGGGACATGCCTGGATTGAGGGCCAGGTCCCTGGTTGGGGACATGTGAGAGGCAACAGATAGATGATTTTCTCACACATTGATGTTTCTTTCCCTCTGTTTTTCCCTCCCTTCCTCTTTCTCTAAAAATAAATAAATAAAATCATTTTTTAAAGATCCTAGGTGAAATAGTGTGTTCATATGTGTGCACATTCTTCTGGGGATCATGGGTTTCATCATATTCTCACTGAAGTGCATGGCCCAGAAGAGGTTTAGAACCAGCATGCCACAGTCCACTGCTAAGAAGGGAAAACCTTGAGTGGTACAGGTGGCTGAGTAGTTCAGACTGATGGAGAAAGAGATTCAGTCTCCTACTAGGGAGAGAATAGTTGACATTTTGAAAAATTTACTCTTTCAAAGATTAAACCTTGACCAAGGAACAAAGTTATTGAAATACATTAGAACTCTAAAATCTCACATGCAGGCCATTATTTTGACATATAACTGCAAACTATTTATTTTTGGATCCCTTTCTCCATCATTACCAGCAATAAGCTATTCTAAGAAATGACTTAAAGATGTTGACCTCAGAGGTAAGAGAGTCTGTTTTACTCCACAGCGAGTCTTGACGTTGTGATCCTGCTTGGCACCACTTCCAGTCTGGGCTACTTGTGAAAATTAGGTGGTTGGCTTGATCTCATTTTTGAACAGATAGGAGCACAGCAGCAGAGCAATCCCATTTTCCCTAGGGTCCTGTGGTCTAGAAAACACCTTTAAAAATTAGGTGGACATCACAGGACCACTACTGACTAGAACAGGCCCCTTATATATATATCAGGTTGAGTGAGAATGCAAACAGTGAGGACATGCTTCTTCTACCAAAGAAGAAGGACATCTCTCTCTAGAACATGAGATTCTCCTTTATTTCTCCATAAGCCATCTTGCTATTCTTACCTGATCGGCCTGGTAGATCACTTTTAGCAACTGATATCTCAGAAAGAGGTAATCCTTTTCACACATTTCAGACTGCCAGCACCATGTATACCTTGTGCTTTAGCACAAGGTGTGTGGGGAGCAGGCGAGAGTGGTTTGAGGTAAGGAGGAGTGAAGAAGTTTAAAGACACTAATCTTCAAATTACTCAGATCAACAGAGAAATCCTACAACCTGTGAGTGTAAACTTTCACATTTTGACATGGCAATTGAGTAGCCTAATGTCTGATTCTGCTTACGTGACTTTCCAAAACCTTCTGGAAAAATCACTTCAACTCATGCCTCAGTTTACTCCTCTGTAAGAATGAAGAACGACTGACTCCCAAGGGCACCAGGAAACTATTGTAGGTACATGCTCTTGTAACTGGTGCCAAAGAAGTGGTGATTACTCTTAAATGGTTGTAACTGTCACTTCAGCCGAAAGTCAGGCCTGTTTCTAACATTTATTTTTCAAACTTCCTCTTTTCAGTGTTAATCAAATGTTTGGCAGCTATGTACATCCCATACATTTATTTTGGCATAAAACTAACATTTTCTTTTAAATATGGACTAACGTCCATACTATTGGTAAAGGATATTGAAAGAAATACAATGCGTAAGTAGATTTTACACCACATTAGAGCTGTCCAATTTCTCATGTTTAAAACTTTTCTGCATGACTAGAGCCAGGAAGAAATACATGCCAGCATAATTATATGAACACTTGAAATTTAAACATATTGAAAAGGAGACGAGAACATGTCCACCCATTTGTTTGGTTTTTTTCCCCTCCGTAACAATCTCAAAGATGAGTAATTTCATAGAGTCAGGCTGAAGGCACAAAGCTTTAACATTCAAAGGAGAGAGGTAAGGGGGAAGGAGCTTTTTTTAAGTACTATGCAAATCAATACACAAAAAAATCTCAAGATGATAGTTTAATTAAAATGTGCACAAGGCAATTCATCAGCCTCTTCCCCTTGGTGTACTAGCCTCCAGAATTTGCCTTCTGCTTTCTGATCCCTGATGGTTTTAACTCGAAGGCATTTAAAGTATCTTTCAACCGGCACCTTTCCACTTAGCTTACATTCCTTGTTTTTCTTTATAAACAAGAAATTGTACTGGCTTTGTGATGTTTGTTATGCTTGCTGCTTTTTCATCTCCTGTATGAGCCTTGCCTCGCAGGAAAGGCTGTCATGCAATGCAATTTACCTGAGAGCTAAAGAGAAAAAAAATCTTCCAAGTATATTTGGTTACAAGTTCATAGCCAGCTAAATCACTGGCAATTTTATGCTACTGGTTATTTCCATTTAAATGTTTGTAAAAGTACACATAAAAAATAAAATAACCACTCCCACAGTCTACAACATGAAAAATCTGCCTGGCTGGATTAGAGCATACTGTAAGTTGCCTTACACCACCACGTAGGAATGTTAATGTTATTCAGTTCCTATTACATACTGTTCTAGGGATACCTTGGCAGCGACATAAAGCTACTGAACTCTTGGCTCCTTAATAGTTTGACTCCCTTTGTAATTTCTTTGTTCACTGGCTGCCCTGGGTCTTCATAATTGGTTAGAGTCCAAGGTCACAGATCCAATATGGTAGTGGCTCCCACTCTTAGTTGGTGCTTTAGTCTTTACTGGTAGCTTTGTTACAGTGTCACCACTTTTAAAACCAGAAACTCTCCGTTTTATTAGATAATTTGGGTAAGTGCTTTGTGATGCTTTTGTTCAATCTTACCCCTCCACCACCCTATATAGTAGTTTTCTTGTTATTTTAAGAACAATTAATTGATTGATTGATTGATTAATTAATTTATTTGATTAATTGGGGTGACATTGTTTAATAAATTCATACCCAGGTTTAAACATCGTCTGCATCACACAGTGGGTTTCAATCCAAAAGCCACCCACTAACAAATTCAGCCCAAAGCAAAATCCAATGTGAATTTTTTGAAGATGTCTCAAGATTCCTAAATTTTTCATGTTTTTTTTAAATTACATACATTCATTTGGGTAGATTATAAATATTTTATTTAAGAAATTTTATTTAAATCCTGATATAAGAATCTCAATTCTTACAGTTTTACTAATTCCTTTTTTACAGTATGCATGAACACAACATATTAATAATCAAGGAAAGAGAAGACTTTACATTTTTTAAAGCAAAGATCATAATGCTACTGTGAAATTACATAGAAAAGAAAGGAAGCTATATGATCAAGCTACCTCCTTTAATGGTGTTTTTTCCCTTTGTGCTAATTAAATCACTGGAATAAAAGGATCTCGGAGGCAGGGTGGTAATGCTGGAAACGCTTCTGGACCAGGGCACCAGGCTCTTCAACTTTGGGCTTTACCCTAACGTCGTGCCTGTGTGGCCGCATGCAACTCATTTCCTCTCTCTATGCCTCAATTTTTTCTTGTAAAATGAGAGTTTTAGGTTAGATTGTTTATAAGGACTTTCCCATGTATAGCTTATTTCATTTAAATGATCCATTTTCATTATTCAAATGATCAATTAAACACTTTATTATCAGCTGTCCAGAATTGACAGGAATATAATTTTATATTTTAAATTCCTCATTACCTCTAAATGAACTGTTAGTACCACTAAACAGCTTTTACTACTCAGATGAGACCCGTCAGCAGCACCTTGGGACATAGACACTGAGTAGTCTTTCATCCCATATGCCTTTTCCCAGCAGCTATGAGATGCCAGCATCTCTGTGAGCCCGCACTGAAGCTGACATCTGGACCCTGGAGAGCAAATAGACCACAGTTTCCACTCTCAACGGGTAGGAGGTACATTCTTGCAATAGAGTAAACTTTTCATGAGCTGGTTTTACAGTTTCTGTAAAGTTGATGGTAAACAATTCTCTTTTCCTGGGCACAGGCTTATCAAAGAGTGAGAATAACTGAATTCTGGTTGGTGTGTGTTCCTGGGAGACATGCCAGGGGTTTATTACAAAATTTAGCTCCACTGTAATCATAATTTCATTGACTGTATTTGACACTGCATTTAATGCCCCCCTTTAAATAAAGATTGAAGAGTCACAAAATAACATCTTCTCATAAACGACTCAGTCTGTCATGTCATTCCATTTTATTATGCATGCCCAGTTTCCTGAAGAAATTGTAAAATTTTCATGTGTTACTCCAGATATACAGTCAGGACTGGATAGATAACAAGGATGATTCATTCACTGCATTCAAGGGGAAAAGAGCATTGTTTTTGGACAGTTTTCAAACTCACTGAAAAGGCGATTTGTTTGGGATTCTAGGCCTCATCTGTGTCAGTCACACCCAGTGAGAAGACTGGAGAAGGAATGTACTTATTTTGAAAAGAATTCTTGATAGACATGAACTCTAACGCAGCAACGTCTCAGTGCAAACTCTGAATGCAGGAAGGAGACCATTAGGAAATAGGAAGGCTTTTCCAGTGTGAAACTGACTTTAGAGATTAGAGAGCTTTGAAAGCCAAGTACAACTTGTGAAGGGAGCGTGGTGGGAAGATGGAGATAAAGAAGGGGAGGGAGGGGTGAGGGCTTGCTAATTAAATTGTGTTTGAGTTCAGATGTGACGGTACGGCTACCACACAAATGTCCCACTGATAGAAATATTTAAATAGCATAGTTATAGCTACCCCTACATTCCAACTTTATTCCTCCCTTATTGTGTAGTTGGGAATTGAAAAAAATAATTAGCTTCAAAAATCTCAAGGTCTAGAATCAGTTTAGAGAGCCTTGACAAATGAGGGTGGCGGTTATTTGGGCAGAGAAATCATCTGATATTACCATCTCAACAACTGCAATTCAAGGGCTTTTTGTGAAATTGTGCATGTACCTCTGGCATGGGGTTTTGAGTTCTTTTGCTCTCCTCAGTAAGGGGCCCTACCTGGCAAAAAGAGATGTAGGAAAGAGCTTATCCAGATGATCAAGATAAGGCACTGTGCACAGCCTCTACATAAAAGCTCAATAAGATACACTTTTCATAAGATGGCATTTCATTTTTCTCTACCACTGCCTTTAAAAATATATCAATCGCCATGAAAGTGACAAGCTAAAAGTGTATGAACGGTCACTGTGGAAGTAAATTACTTTGGAGCGGTGCTCACCCCACAGCAAAAAGGTCCCTGCTCTTCTCAGCGGGATCAACAACTGGCCATCAGGAAGGTTGTTTTTGTTTGGTTGCTGACCTCTCAGGGAGCAGTGTGCCAAGGAATTTCACAGGGAGAAAAAAGCCATGATGTAACTCCAACCTCCGACAAGATGTTTAACCTTCCTAATAACCATGGAAAGTTGTGGGATGTCTTCTGGAGACCAGACTTTTATGGCATAAAAAGCTTACCCCCTTTTATCATCCTATCTCAACTTGGAAGAAGAAAGATGTTCTTTGTTCCTTTGCCTACTACTCCATTTTTATGAAGAACTTTGTGCTTTAAATAAATGTAAAACTTTCTTTTTACTCCAACTGGAAATTTTTAATTGTGGATTTACCTCTTGCTTTCTACAGCTTTCTGCCTTAGGATGCTCCTGTATGACCATATATGGTAGTGCTCTTTCCAGAGTCCCCTCTGCATCACAGAAGTCAGTGTGGACCCGCCCCCAAGGCCCTAAGCTCCTCCCTGTGCCCTTTATCACCAGGGCCTCTTCTCTTTCTGGACAAGCTCATCTGATCCCAGGGCCTTGAATAACATCTGTACCCTCAGACCTACCTTTCCTTCCCCTTGTGCAGTCCCACCATGTTTCCTGTTATTGTGACCTCTTCCCCTACAGGGCTCATCTCTATTTTATGCTATCTATTGTGAAAACAAGATCATCTTCCCAGAGAAACCATCAGGCCCCGCTCAAATCTGCTGTCATTGTGGAAAGAATCCTCAAGCCCTTGCTCCCCAAGGCACAGAGCCCAGAGTGGCTGCGGCTTCTTTTTCTACTCCTACCCCCTGCTGAATTAGTCACCAGGTCCTGCCACACTTTCTAACAAGAGAGACACACAATCGGTTTCTTTTTCTTCATTATTTAGGTTCTGTGTCAGTCACCTGTAGTCTACTGTGACTGGTCTCTCTCTCATGCTTCTAATCAATTCAAAATACAATGGTTAAAATCATTTTCATCTCACTTGCTTTGACCAGATTTGTTTTTCAGTTCACAGGCTTAGAATCATAAAATAATAGAATTTTAAAGATGAAAGGACCTTAAAAATCACTCAGCCCCTATTGTTTTATGGATGAGGGAATTGACACTAAATTGTCTAAGATCATACAGACTATGCTGGAATCAGACCCAGGCTGCTGACAGCCCGGTCGGTTCCCTTTAACACCACCATGTTGCAGCCTTTGTGTGAAGACCAAACCTCCCCCCTCGCCAGTCCCCTGTATCCCCCCATAACCCTGTGGACTGGGGGTCTGTCTCTCTCACTACACCTCACACACTTGAAACTTATTTTTTCTCTCGTTGGGGAGAGCTGGTTTCTGCCCAAACTCCTTTGCTCAATTTCCCCATGTTCATGGTCTCTCATACTATTTCTATCTAACTATTAAAACACTTCCTTCCTCTGATTCAAAATGGACCTCAAATCTAATCTCCTCCAAAGATTGGCGTGCTAGTTAGTGTACCCTCTCACCTCAATACTCAGCTTTCATGTGCATTTTCTTCCCTAGCCTTTTCTCTAGCTTATTTTAATTCAGTTCAACAAGAAGTTACAAGGACCTACTAAGTGCTCAGCACTGTGCTTCTGTGTAATCCCCTTGTTCTGAAAAGGCAGGAAAGACAAAAAAAAAACAAAGCAGGCCAATCCAGAAATCACTTCACACCAGCAACTAGTTTGGAAACATAGGCCCAAACGAGGGCTCTCATTCATAAAACACAACCTCATTTTATTCTACTCTGTTTCCTAGAAAACTCATTTTCTCTCTGAATCCATTTTGGTCTATATGTACATATTTCTAAGAGGCTATGGAAGAATTTCTTGGAAGCTCTAGCAGTGGAAGCTCTCATTATTTTTTCTTTGTTAATGATTTACTAGTATTATTGGGAAAATCATGTCATCTTCATGAACTGCTGATTCTCTCAAGAAATTTTACCTATATTTTTCCCCTTCAGAACAGATAGAATTCACTATAACACACTGCAAGGGATGCTCACAATTGCTTAATAAAATTGTGTCACTAGAGGTAGTATTTAAAATTAGTGAACTACTGCCTCAGGCTGGAAATATTTTTATTGTATAAAGATTTTCTTTTGTAATGGAATTTGACTTCTTCATCATACCTAAAATTCTGAATTCACCTCACCACCAACCGGATGGTGAATTGGCGGGCATTATTTATTTAGGGTATGAGATCAACAGACTTTCCTTCTGAGACCAAATTATTGGCAATTCTTTAATTAATCCAGTAGAAGATGAATTGAGACCACAGGATATGAGTTCCTGCTGGTACTCTACAAACATGACACTCTGACATCATAACTCGTGCCCAGATCCCTGGGGACACAGCATCCTGGAAATGTTACCCTAAATGAGAGCCAGAGACTACTGGTTACTGCAGTGGAACCAAGGTACAGATTTGATTTACCTGCAGAATTTTGGAACTGGGGCACTTTTTTAGTCCATAGGTCATGGCCCCATTTCCAGAAAAATCTAGCTGAGTCTAATGTAACCTAGCAAACCTTTCAAATGAACTAATCTTGAGGGAGGCAAGTTGTCATTTTATGACATATTATGTAGGGCTCAGCTCCGGTTTCATTCTTCCTCTTTCCCCACGTAACCCCCCTGCTCATTCTCCATAAGCGCCATTTTCTAATTAAGGAAAATGAAATTTGTAATGTGTAGAAGGGGAGACGTGACTTCCCCTGTGAGTCGATCTCTCTCCTCCCTGCACACCATTAAAAAATAGAATCCAAGGGTGGTTGTTTTTTTAATTGGCATCACTTTGTCTTTAGTGCAAAACACATGGCAATAATTTAGTGAACCTCAGTGTTTCTCTTGTGGCAAATTGATAGCATAATTTTATTATGAGTGGAACAGTCACTTCTGGGAGCAGGAGAGATTCTCTCAGAACTACACATAACTCGGTTGACTAAATGTAATACTTGCAGAAGGTAATGAAAACAGAGCTGAGGCTCAGCAAGGACTAGAAGATTTCAGTTTCTTGCTCCTGTCAAAAGGCTACTCAATAAATCATACCTGAAGCTTATTTAATGTCAGAAGCCAGTAAGCTGACAAAGTGCATTGGGGTGCTCACCTCAGAAAAGGCACAGAGAGTCATGTGATCTCTGGTCCCTGGACCCGGTGGGGTCATATAATCCGTCTATGGATTTTAATAAGTAACCTATTATGTTCCCTTCGGTGCTAATTATTTTACACTTCACTTGTTTCCTGTTTACTGACATTGCCTTAGTAATTTCATTACAAAAAAATTATGACGACAGTTAATCCGTACGACTGTTACTATTCTATTCTGCAGGGAATTTCTACTTTTTTCTTTCACATTCTTCCTCTGTACCAGCCCCTTACACCGAACAGAAATGCAAAAGCACCAAATCCATGGGAACATCACAAGATAACAGGAAACCTGCGTGTTTAGCAAAGCAAAGGGCTATACCGAGTGAGTTGCACAGATTTAAGACTATCAGGACTTAGTCACTCACAGCCGAGAAGGTATTTGAAATTTACCCTACGAACTCTTGGCTTAAACCTTAGGTAACACAGGAAACAAAACCTGCCCCGGACCAAATTCCACTGTGCTACTTTGTACACTCTTTTATGAAGAGGAAATTTTGTTCATGGGCATTCGAAACTACACAGGCAACATTTCAACTGTATTTACAACAAAGCAGTAAGCACCAGACCCACAAAAAACAAACCAACCAAAAAACCCGCTTTGCCCTTTTTGCATTTCACTGTGTAACGTACTTATATTCAATGCATTACTTCCATTTAATACAATATTCTCGTCATCACACTACTGGAATCAGAGTCCCCTCTTTTGAAAAGGATAGTTGTTGTTTTTTTTTTAATTTTTAGAGAACCATGTGTGGAGACAGAAAAAGCTGTCATGTGTTACATCATTTTTAAGTGAAATGACACCCAAGATCCAGGTTTAAAATAGATGACAGTTAATCTTGAAAGTCACAAAATGTCACTATCAGACAGGTGAGAGTATGCAAATACCTGTGATGGACTGGCTCTGTGGAGACCTATCCGTCAACAATGAAAAAAGGAACTGCCTGGTACTCATTCTAGGACACACCCTTAGTACAGACCGGGCCCAGCCCTTCCTCAAGAATTGACCCACGACCTTTAAGTCAAGACCATTAACCACACTTTTCACTTGTGGGCTTTGAGGTAGATTTGAATCCAGACCTTTGGGTATGAATCCACTGTCCCTACCACTCCTTTAGTAATTACTGCTAAAGTTTTGGCTTATCTAAAGGCTTTAAGGAAGTTTGGAACTCGAGAGGTCGACATTAAACAGCCTGAAACCTCAGCTTGCAGGGACTTATCTAAAAGATAAGCTGTATCTAAAGACAGACGGGAAATCTCATATCTTTCAGTGTTTACCTTGCAGGGGGAAAAGAAAAAGAACTTTGCATGTGTTGCAACCTGAGTGCAGAATTAACTATTTGGGATGAGGGCAGGGAGTTAGTTGCAAATCTGTATTAAGTGCTCAGCCAGCAATAGTGATTCTGACTCATGCACAAAAAATAAGTTTTTCTCTTGCGAGTAGAATGAAACAAGGAAGCAGGAAAAAGATGTGAAGAAAGCAAAATTAAAAAAAAATCAAATAAGCATGTATTTTTCTACTCAAGTTTCTAATAATTTTGCAGATAGAAAAATGGTTTGCCCTGTTTCCAGGATAGAGGAAAGAGTTCTGAGTGTCATGAATTGGGTAGAGTTTCTGAGATAAGCACCGGGAGGTGCCACCTAGCCCAAGCTGGCTCTCTAATTCTCAAAAAACCCAGCACAATGGAAACAACAGCAAGGACAACAAAACACGTCCTTAAGATCAAGAGGTTAATAGGGCCTACATTTACTCATTACCAGAGCAGATTCTCAATGAGGTAACTTTGGAAAGCGGCTCTCCGTGAATGACTGCATGAATGAGTGAGTGAAGCCAATGAGGATCTGGTCTAAAGACTATTCAGAAAGTACTTATTTCCCTGAGAGTACATTTTTGGAATAAATTTAAAAACGCTCTGCACTGTGGGTGAAGGAAGACGTGAGTAAAAATAATTTGCTGGTAAAGGCACCGATATGGACAGAAGGACTGAGAATTAAGAACCAAGTTGTAGTAAAAAATGTAGAGAAAGTAAACAACACAGTATTGGTATATTCTGACCGTTCTGTCTGCCTTTTAATAGCTTCTAACTTAAGGGCTCTGTTTCAACTTTATATTTATAAACCCCTTTACATTTTCTGTATTCTAGAAATAAGTTAAGGGGTAACTTGAAAATTTCCTTTAAAAAATGTTTTTTAAAAAAATGCAGCTTGATTCATCTGTGACTGAATCTGTTGCTACTGGATAGTTTTGTAATATTTTTAATGCCTAGTCTTCACTTTTTTCCCCATTTAAAAATAAGTGAATTGCAAGTCAATAACACCCTCCTTTAAAATCATGCAACCCATCTGCAACATAGACTTTTATTTCTGTGTTACTTTGAGACACCATGTAGACCATGCCAATTGAGATGGATAAAGGACTTATTTGAGCGAACCTTGTCTCTCTTCCAAATGCTGGTCTAATGAAGTACAGGGTAGGTACAGGCTGCTGCCTGACGCAGGGCGCGTCTGTGCAGCTCATTGTCTTTATCAATCAAAGACAGGCTCATTCTAAAACTCTTTAATATCAAAAACAGTCTACAATGTGGGCCAAAATTCTCTCCATACGTAGAGAGTTTTGAGAACAAGCTAACTTTCAGCACGAGAAAGGTTACCTTCCAAAATTTTTTTCATTTAAATATTTTCTTTAAGGGGCATTTTTTGGAACTGTTTCAGGAACTTCTTGCATTCCTTTTGTTGTTGTTGTTGTTCGGTGTTTTTTCTGTAGCACTGGACTTTCCTCTACATGAGGAACTTTTTTTCCTCTCCTTATTGGCATTCCAACCCAGCAAAGAAATATGCATCCTGAGATAATACTGCCAGCTTGCTATGAAAACTATATTTCAATCTTTCTCTGCAGAGCTAAAGGGAAAAGCACAAAGGAGCTGGTGTAATTGAATGTAAAGGATTGCAGTGAACCTCCCCTTTGAGTTCCCTGGCTGGCAGCCCCTTACTTGGTTTCCCCCTCTACTCCCTTTGTTTGGCACAGCTGCTTGCCCAAATTTGGACTGAATCTCAATTTCTGGAAGTGGTACTCGCATCCTGACAGGACAGAAGGTGTCCAGAAACACTGATGTGGTGTGGCCCTGGGTTGGACGCGCAGCTGCCCAGGTGTAGCAAATACCTCCAATTAGCAGACAGGGTGGGAAGTCCAGGAATCTGCTGCAGAAAGTGACACGGGAGAATTTGGGAATGCTCCCTCTTTTTCAAAATTGGTACGTCATATGTTGATGCCCTGGTCACCCTGAATTATCTGCACTGTGGACAGAGCAAAATGAAACCCATTTACATTTCAGGGCAACCCCTCTGGTTAAACACGAGTCACGTGTCTTTATCTTATCACGTCTTTTAGTTCTCCTCCCACCTCCTTTTGGTTTTCCTCTCGGAAATAATTGCAGTTCCCCAAGAAATGACCATGTGACTATGGAGACAGAGTGATTGCAGCCTGCATAGAGATGTTAAGAGACTGGAGACCCTACTGGTGACACAAACTCAGGCTTTTCACCCCGTGAATGACTGACTGTTGGGTAGAAAATGCTCTGCTTCAGTAAAAGACTTCACGGGGATCACTGGCACTGTACCCCTTGGCATCTGCCTCCTTCCATGACCACTGATTTCTCTGGCATTGAAAACCATTGGAAAGAGAAGCATTTCACCTCAAGTTCACCAAACTGGAGTTCAAAAGCATGCATTTTTATATTCATTTCCTCAGCATCGACAGCTTCAGCACATTCAAGGCTGACAATGAATCCGGCACCTGGCAAATGTGACTTGAGATTCAAATGGATTTTTATTCAGAAACATAGATGTTACTTGGAAATAATCACCAAAGACGGCAGCTCTGTGTTTAATAAATGGCCACGGTGGAAATCGCTGAGCAGAGAGGGTATTTGGCCCAGCAGGCTTGTTCCCTTTAGGTTTATCTCAACCCCACCTCCCCGGTTTATCACTCTCTCCCTCAATCCTTTCTCTCTTGAGATAAAGTGTCCAGCTGTCTGTGTACCTCATTTAGATCTTTTGCACCACGGGCCAATTATTCCATATGTTTACTACAAAATTATATTACTCAATTCGCAGCTTACTCTCAATGTCCTGATATTACAACATATTTCCTGGTGCCTGCTCTCTGTGCAGTGGAATGACAATACACACACCTTCGAAAATGGGTTTTCTGTGCTGCTAAGAAGAGCCACCTCTTTTCCTGTTTACCCAGCTTCCTACTAATTAGGCTTCAGATTGGGCTTGGGGATTCACCAACACAAGGCCTGATGTTGACGCTGCCTGCAATCCCACCTGAGAACACCAGTATTGCCCCTCTGGTGTGAGCAGTATGCGTCTACCTGGCCTGATGGACTCGAGGAGAACACTCTGTTCCTGCCCGTATCTGAATCAGCACTGGGAAGTGCTTCTAACAGTCTTTGATTTTCAGAGCACTTTTAACCCTACAACATGTTTTCACACACAAATCCTTTTGTCTCCACACTGTTCCATTTCCCAGATAAGAAAAGCAGTCACCTGGGTAGTTAATGCGCCTTCCAAAAGAGAGAGGAAAAAGGGCCAGAGAGAGAGTTGATTCCCCAGATAACTCTTCTGCAGCAGTTCCTTAGTCCTAACTGAACAAGTTCCTATACATTCTAGGAAAACTCCTCAATGTGGCCAAACTGAAATAGGTAAAGCAAAACTGACCCTTTCCAGAAGGAAGCTCTACAAAGTGGAGGTCCGGTTATTGAAAGCTATTCAGCCTAGAAAGATTGTTGTGAGGCCACTGATGAAAATATGGGGCAAACAGGATGCAGACATTTAATATCTTCAGTTCGAGAGGATGTACAAGGACATTTAATCTATTACCCCAAGGAAGCCTCTGAACTACCTTCAACTGGAAAGTTCTTTGAAATTCAAGTCCCATGCATTTTTATTTGGGGCCTTGGAGACAGCCTTTTATCAAGAAAGCAAGTCCTTTACTGCAAATGGACCTGTATTCCGTCAGTAAGTCACCCTGCAGAGTTTGCCCGTTGGGATAGGATATAATTACTGCAGTGACCTGAGTTGTGGAAAGTAGACCATCTCTTCTCCTTAAAATTAACCTGGAAATAGAAACCTAAAAATTTAAATGGTAATTCTGATATAGCATTGAGAAGAGTTACATGAGAACATGAAAATATCATAATTTTTCTTATAATACTTTTATCTTGTAATTCATTTCATTAATAAATATTTATTTTATGTCTGTTTGTGGTAAAGCACCATACCAGGCATTGTAAAAAATTCAATGATAAAACAAACATAAACTCTACCCTCAAGGAGCTTGTATAATAGCCTCTAGAAACTAAATATAAAAATATCCTAAAAGTACTTTTAGTGTAAGGGATTCCAATTGTTAAAGTTAAGACTTTGCCATATTTTAATGATGGTTGTTGTCAAAGAACTCCCTCATTAAATTAAAAAAAAAATCTTTTGTCAGTGAATGCTTGTAAGCATGTCTCCCGAGGAAAGCACAAGAGCATTTACACCTAAAACTTTCCTTCAAAACATCTATTCTTCAGAGATATTAGAAACCCTAATTTTACTGCCCTGGCATCAAAGAACTACAAAGGAAAATCATTGGAGAAACTGCAAAAGTCTATCTTTGTTTAACACAGAAACTATGCACAGTAAGTTGTCTGTAAAACTTTATTTCCCTTAAACATGTCCAGTTGCCCCTGGAATAAATCTCCATTCTAGTTTTTAAGCTACTTAATGACATCTTAATTAATATCGTTGTATGAAATCATCTTAGTTCTCCCATTTTCACAATGATTTATTTGTCACTCTTTTAACAATAATAGCATCTACTGCATATGCCAGCACTATGCCAAACACTTAGCATGCAGCATTTCTTGCAGTCTAACAGATGTATAAGATACATGTCACTACGGTCCCTGTTTTACAGATGAGGAAACCAAGGCTTAAAGGGGTTATCAATTTGCTGAAGGTGGAACATCTGACAAATGGTGGAACCAGGATTTTAACACCACAGGATCTGGTTCAAGAGTCTCAGTGCTTGCCTACCATGCTATATTCCCCTTCAAGCTTTAATCAGGCTTCAACCAAATTATACTAGGTTCACCTCTCCATTGTGAAGAGGCTATTCAGACTGAAGATGCATGTTCATTTCTCTGCTTTTCTTTTCTCCTAATGCGCACACTTTGATTGTTTTACAGCTAATTTGACTTCCCATGAGCTAGCCAGCATAGAAAGCCAGTCCCAACACATGTGGTTAGCTCTAGCAGTTAAATGCACGCACTGCAGATCTGGATATCATTGTTTTTTGTGGTCTTAATTAGATGATTGATTGTTCATGGACTTTTGAAAGCTACCTGTGTGAAAAATATGACTTAGTTCCATAAACTCTGATCTCTTCTTGAAATCACATTTTGATTTGGTGTATGATCACTTTTATGCATACTCCTTACTATAAATACATGGGGAAAATCCATTAAGATTATTTCTAACATTGGCTGCTAAGATAAAACAATCTGTAATTCACTTAATTACCTCCTAAACTTCCTTTTTGCTTATTTGTTCTAAAATTACTGACAGACCTTAACAGCTCTATTTTTATTGCTTATTGCTCGAGTCAAGTGCATGGAGCCATGTTCCATCACTTATTACCATAGAGGTTATTTTCCAGTGCTACTTAACTACACTGACCTTGCATGGCTTTTCTGTTTTAAGAGGAAAGTGAGAAGCAGAACTGGAACAGTAAGTCTGCCATGATTTTCTGATCTGTGTGCCTCGGTACTGTTCTAATTCTTTGCATACATGCCTCACAGCACACAAACCTAAGTTGTGGCCTCCATCAGACAAGTGGGTATTATTTCCTAGCAGAGGTGACTGCCTGAGAGTGAGGAACAGCTGCGTGATCCCTGTGTCTCTTTGCTGAGAGCTCTCAGGGTCTGGAGAAATAGGTTATGGTCCACTCTGCTCATGTCTTTTAGTCATCACTTGGCACTTAAGAACAGTGGTTATGAAGCCTTTGGAAATTAGGCTGGATAGCTTTCTCTGTTTCAAAGTTGACTTCATCAAGGCCTTGGACAGTTTCAAAATGTGCTAAAGTAACTGGTATTGTCTCTTTAATTTCTTTTTGAAAGCCCCGAAATTCAGTACTTACATGGAATTCCTGGTACTCTTTTAGGGCTATTTACTGTACTGTCCTCGTGAGTCACGCCTTATTATTAAAGTTACGGTAGCCATTAACTAAGAATCAGACCTCAGGGCAGGATTAGAAGGTTTTTCAGGAGGAAGAGTGAAAATCAGGAAGAGGGGATCATTTAGCCAAGATGTAGGTGTCAATGTTTACGCCATATTATGGCAAGTGTCCTAGGCAATGGACTGTCACGCCCTAACCCTTGGTACTCTGTGGCAAATGTAGCTCAACTAATAGTGAAACAAGAAATCTAAAGTATCACATTGACAGAATCCCTCGTACATACCTAGGGGTTCAGTGGAATTCAGAAAATACAGGTGCTCTTTCTAGATTTCAGCCAGGTGTCTAACTGGGAGAAATGCTTATCTTTAGATACAGGATTTTAGCATCCTCACTTTTCTAGTGTAATGACTAAATATCAAAAAGCACAGGAAATGAATGATATAGAATAGCACTTTCAAAAAAAAGCAAGATCAAATGTCAAGGTCAAATATCAATGTGAAAATATTTCATTTCTCCCCCAAATTCCTCCTACAACCTCTCTCAACTTGCCCTAAGTTTACAAAAATTATGATTCTCAAGCAACATTAACTTCATCAAGGACCAATGGATATAGAGTGGCCCAGCTTGGTAATCAGTGTGTTATCAAAAATGTGCAGGGAAGATAAGTCTTCCATAGTTAATACAGGATGCATTTATTTTATTGTTTTAGACCACTGAGAGCTTGTGCTAGGAACATAAATGAGAAAATACGTGTTGATATACATGTATCTATATTATGAGGCTCCTATCAACATATAATCATATATACATTCATGTCTGGAGATTACAGCCTTTATTCCCAGTTTTTGGTCCAAAGGGTATCTTTAAATGTACATAGTTCCAATCTTTAGAAGAAAATTAAAGTGAATTCAAGTCTGTATTGTCTATCCTTCCTTTCTGCCTTTCTCTTCAGGTTAGCAGTTTATTTCTGCATTAATCACCCTGACAGAAGCAAGGCAACTCAATTTTCTGCTTCTGTAGGTAGGCACATCACTTTCTGTACAGCACTAGGCATGAAAAGGGCTGCGGCTAAGCTTTGGTTACTGGTGTAATTGAAATG